>RJWM01000888.1:0-181259 GCA_004363535.1 Dasyprocta punctata | reverse complement strand
TTATAAAGGCACCAAGCTGGTCACCTCAGTGATTCTTAAGGCATTTGCTTGGAATGGGGCACAAATGTCCACAGACTCCAAATGGTGCTTTTAAAAATGAGCATTTGTCTGATTATAATCATTTTCTAAGAGACTGGCATAGCCATAAATTAAGATGCATGATGAAGTCTTCTCTCCTTGGAGAACCTAGAGACCTATGTCTATCACCATGAGGTCATGAACATCTGCTTCCTTCAGACACTGCTTCATGTCAGATTGTGTTGAAAGGCCTAAAGCAGAAATTTGAATTTGGTGTTGAGAGAAGAGAAAGCTAAGGTTGGCTTCATGATGCAAGACGAAGCTTTACTTGATTTAAAGGCCTTCAAGCTTAGTTAAGATTCCTAAGCCTTGAGAGTTGCATGGGAAAGAGCAATAACCCCCTGGACCTTAAAAGATCATGGATTTCATTGTGACCAGAATAAAGTTCACATCCCAGAAAAGCTTATGTGGCTGAAGATTCCCTGCATAATACTTGTAGCAGGGAAGGAGTCCCAATAACACAGAGGGAATTTATCACCATTCTGTGACATTGAAACTCAGAGTCATATTTAATTTGAGTTAAAGAAAATAAGGCAATGTTATTTGTTCGCCTAATTAATCTTGCAGAGTTCAAACTCATAATAGCCTCTTTTTAAAATTTTACCTAATTCTGATATGGGAAGAGAAATGCTTGGTCTTATGTTTATCCTTTTTTTTTTTTTTGTCTTACTCTAATTTTCTAAGTTAATTCATTAATCACTATAGTCTTCTATACTAATTTTAATATATCTTAGCTTTAAAAATTTTTAATAACTCAGCTTTTCTTACCAAATTGGAATTAAATAGTGGAAGTATTAATGGAAGTATTTTAAGCTGGGTTGCAGGAAAGTGACACTGGCCTAGACCTAGACTTTTACACTTTTACAAAAATAGTGAACATTAATAGTTAAACCTAAGATTTGTGGTGCATGTTGCATTCCTAAAGCTGCATTTACTATGCTTTTCGCAGGGTCTAAGTGAAGAGTCTCATTCTCCTCTTCCACTGAAAATATTTTCAAGCTATTTTTGTTCTCATTTTGCCCATTATTTTCTTAATTTATAGTTTAGAAATACATTGAGTGCCCAATAGATATTATCAGGTGTTTACTTTCAGGCTAAGTGTGTTTCTTTGACTTCAGATCCATATCATCTTTCCTTCTACATAGGGGTCCTCACCTAGGACATATAGATCCACAAGTTGTAAAACAGTAGTTCTCCAAATAAAGTTTCTGAGCCAAAAGTATGACTACCACCTAGAGACTTGTTCAAAATTCAAATTCTGGGGCCAGAACCCACACTAAGGAAGTCAGGAACTCCTAGCTTGGTGGCCATCAACCTATGTATTAACAAGTTCTCCAAGTGATTTTGGTACTAAATCAGTAAAACTAGAGCGCAAATGTTCTAAAGGCAAAAGCTCTCTTGACTGCATACTTGAATCACACTTGTGCATATGTGTGTGCATGCGTGTGTGTTGTATGTTTGTGTACCTCCAAAAATTACACTGAAGCTCTAGCCTCTGACACAATGACATTTGGAAGTGAGGCCTTTGGGAAGTGATTAGGCTTCAGGAGATTATGAGGAGGGGCCCTGCCATGGATTGGTGCACTTATAGAGGATAAAGAGCCTGGAGTTCTTTCTACTTTGTATGAATTCACAGGGAAAGTAACTTTGTACAGATCAAGAAAGGAACCCTCAAAAGGAACCAAATCTGATGGTACCTTGACCCTGAATTTTCCATACTCCAAATCTGTAACCAGTGAATTTGGTATTTAAGCCACAGTGCTTTTGTGATAGGAGCCGGAGAAGACTAACACAATAACACAATGCGTATGATATCTCTATGTATCTGTATCTATATCTATATCTATATCTATATCTATACTTATATCTATCTCCTTGGCCTATCATCAGGGAGTCTGATTTCTTAGCATTGCACACATATTGGCTTCTGGTACTCAGATGATTTCGGGTCAAGTCTCAGACATCCTAGGTGCATCTAGTGTAGGAAGCAGATCCATGTCCTGAAGCTCACAGTTCGTTGTTGTTTCTCGGAGCGGTACACCATCATTCATCGTCCCCCTCATCCTTTAATACTCAATTTTGGAGGCATCATTGCTGAAGTAGAAAAAACATGGACTTTGAAGCCAGAGACACAAATCTTGCTTTTATACCCCAGCTCCTCCACATACTTGTTTTGTGAACTTTAGCAAGTTGCTTGACTTTTGTTAGCCTCAGTTTCTCATTCAAATGGAAAAAAGTATAGGGGCAGAGGGTTAATAAAACGTTTTCCTGGGTATATAGGTCCAGGATTAAGTCAAATTGGGATGATGTGTATATAAAATATTAAAATAACACCTAAAGATAAGCATTGGCAATTATCTTTTATAATAGGCCTTCCTTTCGAAGACAATATTGTAAATGTAAAGGGTGTGCCAAACTTCATATCGATAAGAACATAATAATGTGAGGTGTGCTTGTGTTACTGCTGATGTGTGTGTGTTGAAGCAGTAGGACACTGAGCATGTTTTTCTTTTAGATTATATACTCCTTGTTACTGTGATGCACAGAATATCTGTATGTGCACTGACACCTAGTATTAACATTGGCACCACAATTACAAAATATCCACTGAAAACTACACATAAAATAGTATCTTAATAGTTTTAATAAAGAATCTGAAACATGTTCAAAAGCCAAAATTGCCTGAAGACAGCCTTGCTCCCTTGATGAATAATCACAAGAAATTACAATTTACTGTTATAGTCCCCTGAAATCTTGAGAGTTTTATTTTCCCTCATTTTGTTTTACATTTGCCTCCTCAGACAGAACAGAGGCATTAGGCTGCACGCCTATTGAAAGGATATATGATTCTCACGTTTATGAAAGACAATTTGATTTTCTTTTGCAAATTTTTAAAAATCCACTTTTGAGCTATTGCTTACAAACTATTAAAATCATGAGCTATAAATGAGCAGTTTGATGGGTTTTGATAAATGTACACCAGTCTATAAATACCACACAAACATGATAAAGAATATTTTCACCACATCCAGAGGTTTTCTCTCTTTCCAATTAATCTTCTTTCCCATTCCCAGACCCTAGAGCCTTATATCTGATTTCTATCACTACTATTGCCTTTTCTATAAATTCCTATAAATGAAATCATACAGTGTTCTGCATTTGTTTTCCTTTATTTACCATACTGATTTTGTGGACTTTGAGGTTTTTCCCAGTTTTTTACTTGTTGATGAAATGTCTATTGATATTCCTGTATAATTTATTTTATGAACATATGCTTTCATTTCTTTGGACATACAGGACTGAGAATGCTGGATCTTATAATGAGGGTCTATATAGGTAATAAATAGTCAAACTTTCCTCAGGGACTGTACCATTTTGCATCCTTAATGGAAATATATGAATTACGATTATTTCATATCTTCCTCCTCAATTCTCAATATTGCCAATGTTTTTATGTTAACCATTATACTGACTGCATAATATCTAGTTAAAATTTTATTTTATATTCCTATGATCACTGAAAAATTTTTCATGAGGTATAATATTACCTTTACTTACATATTATTTAATATTTTCCACAAATACATTACACTTAATGTGTACAGGTCTTATATCTGTTTTGTAAATTCATCCCCAAGTACTTCATGTTTTCTACTAATATAAATTGTACATTTTTGCAGTTCAATTTCTAATTATTTATTGTTTATAGGTAGAAATATAATGTTGTGTACTGACCATATCTTTCTATATTCATATTAAACAGTAATATTATAGGATTTGCCTTAAGACTTCTTGCGTAAACAACAACATGGCCTGAGAATAAAGGTCACTTTTTCCCTTTCCCTCGCTACATCTCTCAAGTGACACTTCACTTCGTACGATAACAACCCATTCAGCAGGTCTTCTCCATTCCAACTTTTGAAAATTTAAACCACCTTTTGTGTATTTCCTTTTTTTAATATTAGCATATACTCCCAAATACACTAAATACTCCATGGAAAGCAATAATTTGATATTGTCTGTATACAGACTTGCTCTACACGAGCATGAGTCCCAGATCTTTGCACACAGCTTGCCATCTCTTTCTATTCCTGGAAGCATTCTCCGCAGCAGTTTCTTCCTGTTGTAGAAGTGAGTCCAGTTGTCGATGTTTCTAATATCCATGGAAACCACCTCACCGGCTGGACCCAGCAGCTAAGTGGCACCATCTTATCAACGTTCTGTTCCAGAAAAACAGGTCCCTTCTCCAAGCTTCAAGGTTTTAAAATACCTAAGCTCTTCTCTTTGACCCGCAGCCACACAGCGGGAGCTGCTTCCTACAATTGCTACTTCCATGATACCTTACTATTTCTTTTCTATGCATTTCTCGAGTTTGTTTTCAACTTCATTGGCAGAAAATGGGTTGTAATATTCTTTTATTATCTGGGAAATATCTGTAGCCTTTTTAATTATGACCTTTATTTTATTTTTAATATTAATTATGAATGTATTATTTTTCTTTTTAAGGAACCCACTTTTTATTTGAAGATTCTATTTTATATGGTCTGGATCTGCACTAATACTTTTTTTTACCATCTCTCTTATTACCCTAGATAAATTCTGCTCAAAGCTAAGTCTAAACCCCTTTCTTGTGCATTAAATTTAATCTCTTTCCCCTACTAAAATATACTGGTCCAACAATTCTTTCTTTTACTGCATTATTTATTTTCCCTTGTTAGTAGAATATTTTCATCAGTATAAAATGTATTACTATCTCTCCTCTTATAATAATAACAAATAACTTTCTCTTGAACATTTTTGTCTTTTTTCCTAAAACTCTTGTTAGTTTCTGTACTTTATTTTTCCAACGTATCTTCTCATTTTTTCTCTCTGAACTGCTCTCATCAAGTTTCTGCATCAACTACTGCTCTGAAGTATCTTTTTCCAGGTTACCACACTGCTAAACAGAGCAGTTATTGATTATCTGATTAGAAAGAATTGACCCAGTTGCTTATTCTCTCCTTTGAAACAGTTTTTCCTTTGGTTTCATATTCACCTTGTACCTGTACTGTATCTCTGGTCCCTGTCTCAATCTCTTCTGCTAGTTCCCTCTTACATAATCAATACTTCACATGTGAAGAGGCCTAGGGGTTTTTCCTTAGACTTTTTTCCTTTGTCTCCCCCACTTTTTGGTTACACCATCCAGTATCATGGCTCTAAAGATCATGTATATTTAGATGACTCCAAATTTCTATCTCTGTCATACAGCACACCATTGTTAACTCTCTTTATTATATGACCAACTTAAAAATATACTTTGGCATGCATTAAGTGTACATATTGGGGTTCAGTGTGATGGTTCCATGTGTGCACACAGCATACACTGATTAGATCCAATCACTCGTTTTCTACCCTACCCTACACCCTTCTCAAACTCTTGTAAACATTATCCTACTTTTAGATTAATTTCTTTTAGCTTCCCCATAGCTAGAGAGAACATAAGATACTTATCTTTCTGTATTAGCTTATTGTATTTAACATAATTACCTTTGGTTCTATCCCTTTTGCTATAAATGACAGGATTCAATTTTTCTTTATGGCTGAATAATATTCCATCAAGTATATACACCCCACTTTATGCATTCTTCTGATGAAAGGGAGATAGGTTGATTTCAAATCTTTGTTAGTGTGAATAGTTCCACAATCAACATGGGATGCAGGTATCTCTTTGGTATGCTGATTTCATTTTATTTAGATAAATGTACCGAAAGAGGATTATTGTATCATATGTAAGTGTATTTTCAGTTTTTTGAGGAACTACCATACAATTCTCAGAAATGAGAGTACAATTCTACCAATAATGCATAACAATTCATTTTTCTCCAGATTTTCATGAGAAATTATTTTTTAGTGTTTTTTATAATAGTCATTGTAACTAAAGAGCTAATATCACATCATGGTTTTGTTTTGCATATTCCTGAGGTCAAGTGATATCAAATATTTTCATATACTTGTTATCTACTTGTATTTCTTAAGAAATGCCTCTTCAGGTAATTTGCACATTTTAAATTGGAAGACTTGTTATTTCTAGACAACCACCAATCTATTTGGAGTCATGATAGATTAACCGTTATTTTCCAAAATTTAATATCAATGAAATTATAGAGAATGTCCACTATTATCCAGTTTCTTTTAGTGGACATAATTATTTTAAAACTCGTACATATCACAGTATTTCTCCATAGTTCTCTCCTGCTACTGATGGGGTACACAAGTGAGGTTCAAAATGTCCATCTGCTGAAATACAGGAAAGTGAAACCAGGTAGACGACACAATGTTTTACAAAACCTCTCATTTCATGAGCCTTATGAACTTTCTTATGATGGTCCTGATTTTGCTACCCATTTTTAGAAAAACAAGGTTTTAATAAATGAAATTCTTCTTGAAGAACCTGTTACTAAACACTTTTCTTTCATTTCACAGACTTTGATTATTTACCTGAATAGAATATATTAGTACAAAAGCATAATTATGATTATAATTTCCCTATGAATTATGCAGGATTTATTTTACTCTGTACAAACTATACCTTTTGGCTAGCTGATATGAATTTTGACCACAATAAATAGTTTGTGGATAGGTTGACCCTTGTTCAAGCTTTTGCAAGCAAAGCTGTGTAAGGGCAAGTGACTAAAAATCAGGAGAGATAACACAAGTAACAAAACTTCTAACATACACATCATTTACTCCAGTAATGCAATGATGATAGCAACTAATGCTAACTTGAGTATTTTTTATGTATTTGGCATTGTTATCAGAGTTTTTCATGTAATGTCTCATTTAATACTCAAATCCCAATGATATCGATGCTATCAATTATTCTTATTTTATACAGAGGAAAACAAGCATGAAAGCAATAAAATCGTAAGTTCAGTGGCAGAACAGAGCAGAGTCTAGAGAAAAATTGACTGCGCATAAAAAATATGCCTTATCGTGAATTTCAGTTCTGTCACTTTGTAGTGTCCAGTTTCCTTGTTTGTTAAATAGACATCTCTAAAATAAATTCCACAAAATAACGATACAAAGCCAGGAGTGGTGCTACATTCCTGTAATCCCAGGAGTATTCAAGAGCCTGGGACAGGAATATCACAGGTCTGAGATCAGCCTGTGCAACACAGAAAGTTCAAGGCCAACTTGCACCATGCAGAGAGACCTTGTCTCAAAAAACAACAGCAACACACCAGTTCACAAGATTTCTGTATGATTTAGATTAGACAACACACACAAAGTGCTTAGCACAATTCCTGGCACAAAGGAAATAATAAATAGTACCTATAATAATTATTTTTGTCCCCATAATTATCATAACCATGCAGTAATGCTTTCAATAATTTACCCAGAGTCAATTACTCAAATATAAAATATTTCCAAACCTCATACTCATATATGAGCTTGCATTACTTCTCAATATTGAACCTTTGGGAAGCACAGGAAATTAATATTTAGGTGCAATCTGATTGTCCACTGAAAGTGTTGATTTATCCTGTATTCCTAAGCCTATTTCCTCATAGCATATTATGACAACTATTAATTATTTTTAAAACACACCTAAGGAGAAATTCATCTAGCATCTTAAACCACGGACAGAAGGGTTTGCCACATGGGTATTATCTGAATTAGCAATTTGACTCCTTGACCAATAATCCTGGATTTACATGTTCTATTCAACTCTTACTGCTTTTATTTTCCTCAGCACATGATGTGATAAATGCTCCACTGAAACATGATTCACAGTTTAACTGTGAGGTTGTCAAGACACACACACACAAAGTCTAACCGGTCACAGACGGGAGAGTAAGACAGTAAGGACTTCTGTGGCATTCTGGAATTCTTTAAGGCTATGCAAAGATGGACAGATTAATCTTGAATATACATTTGATCCCACAGTAATTTTAGTGTGTTTCTCTCCTTGTACATCTGATCATAATTAAAGATGATAGTCTTTCATCTTAGGTAAGGTCGGGACCACCAGCTCACCACATGCCCTTGCATGTCACACGACAAAATTAGCCTTGCTAGTTGCATGTCCCTCTATTTTCATTCCAGTTCAGGATTAGTGCAATGACCTTTTCTAATTTAATAGTACAAATTCCTGTCTGGAGTCTTATTCTGAATTGTAGTTACCATCATATGACTGTAAGAAAATACTCCAGGCTGTTAGCACCAGGCAGCTGGGAGAGAAAACCAAGGTAGGAATGCTTGTTCTGTAAAGTCATCCTTGGTTGTTTGTAGCAGAGCAGAACTAGAAAACATTGTCCAACTTTCAGAGGAAAAGAAGACAAACATTTAGGCAGTGGCACTCACAGGAGGCCATCAAGTCTTTCTCAAAATACCTACAAGGAAGTTGATATTCTCTTCTTGGAAAAAAGAAAGAATTGGAAGGAATCTTAGTTTAGAACTACGTGGTTTTGTTTTGCTTTGTTTTTTTTGCATTAGGTTTATTGCCCTGGTCATCTGGATTTAGGGTTCATCACAGCACCTGCCTGTCTCTCCTTCAGGAACACTTACTTCTGTATATTAGAGCTCTCAATATCCTCTAGTGAAACTGTGATGCCCCTTCTGTAGAACCACTTTTCTATTCATCATGAGGAACACGCCCAACTCTGACTCTACTTCTCACCTACCTATTACTTTTCAGTCAGTGACCCTCAGTTTCTACTTCTCAGAGAAAATGGAAACCTTCTCAAAACCACCTTCCTAACAGCATACTTACAGGTATTAAGTTTTTCCTCCCATAGTAAGGAATGGATGGTCTTCTTGTTTCAGGAGATATCCCCTCCCTGTGCTATGGATACTGTAACTGTATTGCCTTCTTACAAATCAAACCCAATGGCTTGCCCTAACTCCTTATTTTGTCTTCAACCCTTTTCTTTCTGTGGCCTAGTTGCTACCATCACTTAAACATTCTCAAGCTCATCTTCCTAAAAAGATTCTTTATTTCTATATCCCCCACTTTATTGTTTAATGCATAATTGTGCAATCAATAATTTTTCTTTTTCCCTTTCTGTTTTATCAGTTCCTCAGAATATTACCCCTACCCAATGCAAATCCCCTGAAACAACTCTTGCTAAAGTCACCAATGACTTCTTTGCTACCAAATTTAATGGGTCCAGTTCTGCATATGTCACTTCTCTCTGGTATTCAACGCAATCCTTTCTGTATGAAGCAGTCCCTATTCTTGATCACAGAAAACTAGTCTCACTTTCCTCCTATCACAGATCTATCTACTTCTCAAATTCCCAGACTCATCCTACTGTGTCTGCCCAGAAAAAAAAAAAGGTCTTTTCCAAAACCTATTTCTAAGATCTCTTCTCCAGTCAAGTCATAAACTCTTCTTAGATGAGTCTAACTATTCTATATAACTTTATACTCTACTAAGGTGCTAATGAATCCAAATTAATTTTGCTGCTTTCCTTCTATGAAGTCCTTTACTTATATATTCAACTACATATTCATCTTTATTCACATATTTTAACATCACACTACATTTAATTGTCCAAGCCATTTCATTCTATTCCCCTAAAAGTGACTCTGCTACGTGTTTCCCATCTAAAGCTACTGCTACATATTTAGTTGTTCATACAAGACATTAGGGAATTATTCCTCACACTTTCTTCTCTCTTAACTATCATATCAAATTGACCATTACATTATTTCTAATACAGAGAATCCCTATATCCCCCAGCCATGCTGCCTAAAAGGAACTTTTGTTCCTAGAAACTAACTGTATGGAAATAATGCTTCAAATTCTCATTTCCTCTCTTCCCTCCTTGTCCTCCCTTTTTCCCCCTCTTCAACAGGGAAAAAAATAAACGACCTTCTTGGGGATTTTGGGAAGAGCCACATCATTCTGTGTTCTCTTTTTGCTGTTCATGTTCTAACAGTGAGCGTCTTCAAAAACAAATACAAGTGAACTTTAAAAATCACAAATTGGTACACTGTCAACTACAAGACAGTGCTGAGAAAAATTAAAGATCTAGATAAAGGGAAACATATCTCATGTTCATGGATTGAAAGATTTAATGTTGCTAAGAACTGCCCAACATTAATTGATATACTCACTGCATACCCTATCAAAACCCAACCTTGTTTATTTGTAGAAATTGACAAACTGACACCAAAATTCATATGAAAATGCAAGTGAGGCAATGATACTGAGAAAGAGGAAATACAATTTATAATTCTAGAATTGGATGTTGGAAGACTCACCCTTCTTAAATTCAAAATTTAATAAAGTGTTGTAGTAATCAAGATAGCACAGTACCAGCAGAAGGACAGATAAATGAAATAGAGCTAAGAATCCAGAAATGAAACCTTAAACTTACAATCAGCTGATTTTCAACAGAGATGCCAAGACAATTCAATTTGGGAAAAGAGTAATCTTTCTGACAAGTGGTTCTGGGACAACTGGATATTCCCACATACAAGAAAGAAGTTGAATCTCTACCTCACATCACATATAAACATTAATTTACCATGTATCAGAGACCTAAAAGCAATAGGAACCTTAAAGATGGGTTTTAAAATACTGTAGCACTATTAAAGAAATCTTTAGAGTAAGTCTCTGTGACCTTGGCTAACAAATTAAATAGCTGTTATTCCTGAAGCATAAGAAACAAAAGAAAAAAATTCTTGAATTAGACTTTATCAGAATTAAACCCCTTGTATTTCAAAAGACATCATAAAATATTGAAGCACCAACACACAAAATGTAAGCATGTTTTCAAATTAAAAATATGACAAAAATTTTTTTCTAAAAGATATAAAAAGAACCCCTGTTAATAATAAAAATAAATAACCCAATTAAAAATATAGAACAGATCTAAGTATTTCTTCAAAGGCAGTACACAAAATGTAATAAGATCATTAAAATATGCTTAACATTATCATCAGAGAAATGCAAAGTAAATCACAATAGGATACTTTACACTCACTAGGAGGAATATAATGAAGTTATACAATGAAATGTTAGTAAGGATGTAGTTATAGATTTCTCTTGGAAATGTAAAACAGTGCAGCCACTTTGGAAATAATCTGGCAGTTCTTCGAAATGTCAAACTAGTGTTACCATATGTTTCAGAAATCCCATTCTTAGGTACATTTCCAAGAGAAATTAAAACTGTTCACACAAAAACTTGTACATGAATGTTCATAGCATTTTACATAACAGCTAAAACGTAGAAATAACCCAACGACCCATAAACTAACAAATGAGTAAGCATAATGTGGTACAGTAATACCTCAGTTTGCGAATGCTTCCATTTGCAAACAGTTTAATTCACGAACAAAAGCAATCGGCAAAAATCTGCTTCTGTTTACAAACCTCACATTGGGTGCCGAACATGACCACAGTCATCGTCCCTAAACAAATGCGAAAGCAGCTATCTTCCCCAAAATCATAAAGCAAATTAAGTTCATAAACCAAGGTGCCACTGTACATTCATACAATGGAATTCTATTCATCACTATTAATGGATGAAGTACTAATGTGTGCTGAAACATGAATAACCCTAAAAAATACTATGTTATATGAAAGGAACTAGTCACGGAAGATCACATAGTGGGAAACTTCATTTATATAAAATGTTGAGAACAGGAAAATTTATAGGCACATAATCACAACCAAGATAATTATGCTAAAATCCATCAAAGTGTTCACTTACAACAGAAAAATTCTGTGACATGTTTCTGTCCATCTTCAAAATCAGCAGAGTCATGTGTGTTTGACACTTGATGGATAGTCTCATCACTCTCTCTAACCCAACCAGAGAAGGTTTCCTCCAAGAATTCACGTAATGAGATTGGGCTCGCTTGAATTACCCAGGATACTATCTCCATGTGAAAGTCCAAAACCTTCCAATCTTACCTGCAAACTTCCTTTTGGCATGAAAGGTAAAATACATTCACAGGTTCCAAAGCTAGGTTGTGGATATTGTTGAGAACCCTTCATTTGCTTTGCAGAATATATACATGATATGTCAATGATTGTATTTTTTTTACAATTGTGTGCAGTCTGGGTTTCTGCTTCTTGGTGGATGTGCACCTGGCTTGCTCAGAGGCCACGGCTGCACCTGCATTGTCTAGAGACAAGTGTACAGCATGTGTCTCTCTGTTCCCAGGATGCACAGACATGACCTGGGAAAGGCTGTCCACAGACAGCAAACTTCTGTTGTGGTTCCTTTCCCACTCTGGACTTGGACAGAAAGCATTCAGAAAGAATTGGCCACACATTTAGGCACCTCTCAAAGTACGTAATTGTTCACAGATACACTTTCTCCAAACTTTGAGGCTGGGGAAAGAGAATATAGGTTGCTATCCCAGAAACTGACATAAACATCGCTTTACTGTCATTACTGTAAGCCTCCATCGTAGCTCATTGAAATTATTAGAAAGACTGCTTTGCATATTTTTTCTTTTCTTTTTTCTTAGTCCATTCTCCTCTATGCAGTTCCAATGACCTTATTAAAATGGAAGTCATATCATGTCACTCCTCTAATTAAATATTCACTTTTTTACTCATTACTGTTGAGAAAAAAGGTCTCCACTGAATGATTCTTCCTCTTGCACAAAACATCTCACATCCCCGCTGTGCTGCTTTTTTCTTAGGTGGTCTCCTTCCCCCCAACCTGCCCTGGGATGATTTCAGCATAACCCACAGCTCTCAAACTAAACTTCAATTTCCAGAGTTTCACTTAAAGTAAGAAACAATAACATTATACACATTTTTATTAGTATTTTGTCTTTTTCTTTACAGGCACTTTTAATGTTTTTGTTTTTGTTTTTTACTAGTGCATATTTGCAGCACATAATGATTACATTTTTCTAGGAGAGTTGGTACATTTATATAGCACATCTTAATTCTTTTTAAAACTTCTACTCTGCTCCCTCTCCCCTCTCCATCTCTTCATTTCTTTCTCATTTGAGAAAGATCTATCTCCCTACTCTGTATTATCTATCTTTTATTTTGGTTTTTGCTTATATTTTGGGTTTCCATATAAGAGAAACCGTGCCATATTTAAGCTTACATATCTGATTTATTTCACTTAACGTTATGGTTCCAAGGTGCATACATTTTCCTACAAATGATTTAAGTTTACCCTTCTTTATGGCACAGTAGCGCTCCAATGTGTATTTAATAATATTATTCACTACTTTTCCAATCCAGAACAGTACATAAATGCATCATTACCATTGCATAAGAGAAAGCAACTTTGGGGTTCCCACTGCTCCAAGCAGGCTTATTCCTACCAAAAAAAAATTCTATGATAACTAGAAGAGAAATGCATGCTAGAAAAAATGGCACAATCCCATTGACTGCATGTTCTCACATAATTTGTTATGATTTGTCTGGTGGTAGAAAAAAAAATAGGGATATGCATGTTTCTACAAAAACAGATCATAAATAAGCTCATAGAAAAGTAGCCAGACCATAGAAGTCAGTATTTCTATAACAAATATTTCATTTTTCATATTTACTCCTTCTATTCTCATGTGATTATGACAATCCTTTTTGAGCAGTTAGCATCATGGAGTTGAAAGGGACTTGGAGATCTCCCTAATGCTTTTAAAGAATTTATATAAAGTTTTATAAAAAGCAGTGTAGACAGTGAAAAAAATCTTTAAATTTGACTCTAGACTATGTCACTTACTAGTTTTCTACCCTGAAGTAAATTACTTCATATCTATCTGTCTCCATTTATTTATTTGTGAAAACAAGAGTAACTTAAAGAACTATGAAAAATAAGAGTAAATTACACATGTATGAAGCAAATAGCACAGACTAATAATAAATAGTAACAACTAGACTTGTGGATTACATGGAAATTTTATACAAGGAAAGCATGTATTATACATAAAGCATTTAAATACATTATATAAAATTCTATTCTCTAAATTTCAAGAACCCGTATATATCTCCCCGCCATGGGCTTGAGATGCAATGATTAGATGTGGCTCCCTGTCTCACATTAGGAAGGCAATGCTAAGTTCCCAGAGTATAATACTTACTACTCAATTAGGATACACGGAGGTGTGTGGATGCAATTCCAATCATTTTTTTTCTTCTCTGCTTCCCTTTGATGTGTCTATGGGCTATAAACCAAGTAATTGTTGGATATGTACTGACTTGCAACTAACTCTACTTCCAAGACTGAGCCCACAAGACCTTTTATCTACAGTTTGCTACTACTTTAAATCTCTTTCCTCATTAGAACATCTCATTCTCCTGGATGGGTGACAGCAGTTACATCTGCTCACAGATGGATAGACCAGAGGAAGACAACTACAAGGTCACTGTGCAACACTGACTTTTCCAAGACCTTAATCCATGTTACCAACAAAAACTGACCCAATGCTAGCAATGATGACTTCAACTTTAGAGATAATTCCCTTTCCCAGGCAGACTTTTCAACCTCCAGAGCATTTCTGCATTTGTGAAAAGGACTGACTTTTTTTTTTCTAATAATTGTAAAAGTAACAAGCCCTCATTTAAAATAGTGTACATGGTAAATTATCAAGAAAAAAGTCCAGAAACCAATTTTTCATTATTTAGTATTTACATTCAAGAAATAATGCATGCTATCTACATGCCAGACACCACTTTTCTTGAAGACAAATTTCTCCTCCTTTTCTCTTGGTATTTACTTTTCTCCTTTTATATAAATTTTAGAGATAACACAGTACAGTGGAAAATGAACAACATTCAGTGTCACATCAAACAGCATTCAAAATCTGCTTCTGGCACTTGCTGTGTGACTTTGGGTAAGTCATTTAAATTCTCTAATTTTTACTTCCTTATATGTAAAATCAATATACAAATAAGCATATCTACAGAATTTCTGAAATTATTCAAGTTGTCTCCACTCTTTGGGGAGTATTATGCTACTTGAGTTATAGCAAGATGTCTTTGCTAATTTTTGCTCTGCTCTGACCTGTAGCAACACAAATGAACAAGATTTTTTTTTAATCATGAAAAGAAGGCGGAAGCCGAGAATCAGGGGATATGGGCCATTGGAGTTTGGGCCAAGTTTTTCCTAGATTAAGGGAAGGAAGACAGATTTTTTTCCCAGGCTAAGCTTGCAAATTCCCAAGTGTCACCAACTATAAAACCCTCCATGTTAACACACCATTCAGAGCAATGATTGTTAAGTTCTCAAGCAAAGTTGTAGGCTCAACACAGAAGAAGATGTATGCAGGGGAAGTAGGGCTGTGTAATCTTAAATTATAGTGGCTTAAATGGGAGCCTTTCAGAAATGATTATGTTTATCCATAGTATTTGGGGTCTCTCTTGCCAGCTTACATACTGCTGCCACCATGGGAACGAAGGAGTCACAGAACCTTCCACACAGCCTTGCCAATTCTCTTTTTTAGTAGGAAGCTGATTATTCAGTTTGGAAATTAACCCAGATTCCTTGTTTCTCTTTCTCCCTTCTTTTCCTCCCTTACTTTCTGATCATTTCACTTATAGAAGCTCTGCCAGAGGACAGAAAAGAACATGCTCAGGAAGTATTGGGTCAATGTTTCATTGTTTTTTGGTAACACAGATAAAAGTTACTTGGAAGTCTATATTCTAAGACCATCCTTTACTCCTGATTAAGCAAATGGCAGATCAATCAAAGCTCTAGTAAAATTATCTTGTTTTCTGCACTGATACACCATTCGTTAAAAGTGAAAAATTAAGGGCTAACCATCTTTTTTTTTCTCTCATTACCATGCACAAATTAAATTTGAATGTACCAAAACTCTCACAAAGGTTTTATTTTTATTTTTGTAGGATCTTTTAAAGATTCAATCCATGTTTTAATTCTCTCCTGATCCTTTTTATTAGTGCATATTAGTTATAAGAATAATGGGTTTTATTCTGAAGTATTTATACATGCACATAACACACTTTGATCATTTCCCAAATGTTTATATTTATTTTTAGTTCTATACATTCATCCAAAATGGGAAAAAAGCAAATTTAATCTTTGAACCAGTAAGAAAATCTACCACATGTTGAACAATTTAGAGAATTACACTTCATAAGTCAACAATTAATATAGTTAAATTTCCCACCTGATTACTAGGTTTTATGAAAAGCATGGTTGTTCGAATGTTTCCAAGAACATTATTAACCACCCAGCAACTGCGCAATATTTATTTTTTCTGCAGAGATTTTTTTCCCTTCAGTCCCAGCTATAGATCATTTTATGCCCTAAAGCACATCACAGGATGCCCTGGAGCATATCTTGGGAATCAGAAGTGAATCTTTAAATCACCTAATTTCACATCTCAGCAGCTATGGTTTGGTCTATCAGTGCAGAGTACACACTGAGCCAGAGGTTAAAAACACAAAGACAAAACTCCAAACTGCATGGAATAGATAAGTTGCTGTCAAGTGGAAAGAGCCTATAATTCTGTGGATTTTTTCTTTCATAACATCCTTCTCAAAAAACTATGATCACCTCAATATCCACAAACCACCCTCATCTCATTAAAGTACTTTTAAAATAATTAGGCATTGTCTTTGTTACATGTGAGTTGTCAAATGTAAAAGTTGTGCCTCTAGAGTCTGTTTCTAGGTAATTTATAACTTTGGATCTTTACTTGTTCAATTTGGAGATTTTTGTGTTGCCTATGAGCTCTTAGAAGCTAAAAAACAAATCTGGGTATCAACATCTAGACAAGATCTATTCAAAATACTTTAAAGGGGTTGAAGTATGCAAATCCAACTATGGCCGTTAGTATGGTTTTATTTTACCCCTAAAATTACAGAAGTACATATATAGCCACTGGAAAATGGAAAATATTGCTATGTGGTCTCCACTGAATTAATTAGACCTAGCTTTTTACCTACTTCATGTGAGGATTATGAATTATAAACCAGGTCTCATATATGATAAACTTTCCAGAATATTGCTGTCATATAAGAGATATTCAAATACTCACAATTTATAAGCAAGCTTGAAAACTTAGTTGAACATATCTGTGTTATGGTAAGAGCAGGATGGTTCTCTTTGGAAATATAAAGGATTTTTCTGAACTATCAAAAAAAATTAACTTTGGTTGGGTGGTTTTGGTTCAAGGTCATGCCATACTGCTCACATTAGATTAGGCACTGGGTATTTATTTTTCACGGAACTCCAGAAGTAGGGGCTGACACTATGTTATTCATTCCATAGCCAAATCATTTGTTCATGCAAATAATAATTCCATCTCTACTGTTAGCTATGGGTTCAGGAGGAACTGATTCCAATCAAGGAAATTCTCAGGGTAAGTTCAGACAAGAGACACTTGCTAAAAGATTGCCATCCAATGCAATGATTCCTCCCTTAGATCTGGACTTGGTCATTAGGGGCACACTGGTTAGAGCTATAGTAGTTATCTTTCTACTAGTATGAGGATGACATAAGATCAGTGAAGGCCCACTGCACTTCTTAAAGACATCTGTTTGTTTTTTAATTGAATGATGAAACAACCAATTTTGAACTATATTCCAGTACTGGGTATACCTGTATGAAATAATAAAAGTCCTTATGCAAGTCATTTTGGGTTATTTTATGTTACCTGTATTTAATAACAAACAAGCAACAAAACAAACTACTATTACAGCTAAAAAGAGTAGCCGCCAACTTGTTCCTTTGCCTCTACTCTTGCTCCTCACTATCTATTCTCACCATGATAGCCAAAGTGATCATTTAAACTCATATCCATCAAGGCCTCAAAACCATCTGGAGACCTCCTAAGACTTCTAAAACTAAAATTTAAATTTATGAGCTGGTTTACAGCATCCTGTATGATCTGACTGTATTTCAGATACTCCAGCAAGATACTCCAGCACCATCTCCTACCAGTATTAGCCCCTAGAGCTGTGCAAACCCTCCTTCTATGCCTTAGAAAGCTGTTTCTCACTCAAGGCCTCCATTCATCTTATTCCCTCTGCCTGAAATGTTCTTTTCCAGGTTCTTGTTCCATTATATTTTTTGCTTAAAGTCGTTTTCTGAGAGGCCTTAGTCATCCCATTCTACACTCCCCTACACCTGACTCCATACTCCATTGTGTTGAAATCGTATTCTTTACGCATTTAACTGGTTTTGCCTTTTTTTTTCCACACTAAAACAAAAATTCCATGAAAATAGAGCCCTGTCTGCCCCAATTACCCTTGCATCTCCAGGGCCTTGCATTTTGCCTGACCTACGGGAGTCACTCAATAAAAATTTGCTGAGTTGAATAGAATGTTGAACTACTGTAGGTAGCAGTGTTTCAAAACCTGCAAAAAAAGCAGAAAAAAGAATTCAAAGGAAACAGAAACATAAATATTCAAAACGAACTTTGATGGAGTAATTAAAATGAAAAAAAAACCATATACACGTAACACCAACAATGTCTATGAATACCAATGAATAAAAGGCTAGGCCTGAGAAAAGGAAAACAAACAGATGCTGCTTTAGTACAACAAATGTGAATATAAAGAAAATGATGTGTCAGGAAACTAGCCCTACCAGTCCAGGATTTCAAGAAAACCTGAGATCTAGGTGGAAAGACCCCATAGATATGAGGCTAACTCTAAATGGTCAAGATAAACAATTCTGAAGTTGCATATGCTCTGCTCCTTTCTCTAGAAAATAATATGAAAGATGGGTAAGTGATATTAGCTCTATTTCTAGAAACTTAATTTCAGAAAAGTTGGAAAACTTAGAAGGGAGACAATTTCAAAAACCTATCTCTTTATGTACTACCAGAATGATATACTCTTGAAACAGACATAAAGTCAACTGATCAGGAAAAGTAGTAAAATATACAAGGAAAGAGATACAGAGCCACATGAAATGCCCAGAGCTATCTTTTCCACTAACTTGATATTGTGGATGAAATTAAATCTTTCAACACTTAGAAAGTATATTTATTCAACAGTGAAAAAAAGTGAATTTTTGACAAGAAATAGTAAAAACTACTACTTCCTAGGGAGGAGCAAGATGTCAGACCATACTATACAAACCACACATATTAAAAATATGTGTGAAAAATGAATGAAGGGGTATTTCAAAAGCTGTAAAACCCTGAGAGAGTCTCATCCATATAGGTGGCCTGAAACAGAAACAAAAGTCAAATTCTTGTGAATTTCAAGCAACATGGAAAAAATTAAGTAGATTTCAGGAAATTTATAATGATCTTTCTGAATAGTTGCCACATACTCTCCACTCCCAACTGAGCTCATGACCCAAGAATCCATAGTTACATAAAAATTTACCATAAAGTCAAGGACAGCAGTATGATTATAAGCAGATCAAGCAAAAAATGTATTACAAACTGTAGCCTTCAAAAGCAAACTAACCAACCTCAGATAGATGATATTCACCTGGCAGACAGAGTAAGAGGAAAATGGTGAAGTCATCTGTGCTGACCACAGACCTGTTACTTCAATTACCTGATGTAAGGATCCTGGTTATCAAACCGAAGTGTGACTTTTCCTTTTGGGGGTTTATGTGAAAGTTAACAAAAAATGTTGTGTATGCTTATTGTAAAAAGAAAGGATAATTATTATTAGAACTTTGGTCTAATGAAGCGACATTTTACTGAAAAAGCTAGGAACCCTGAAAAGCAGGATGATTACCCCAGTGAGATACAGAGAAACAGCAAACAAGGTAATAAAGCCTTCAGATTGTGCTAATGTGTATTGGAGAGTAACCAGGAGCACACTAAGGGATTATAACTCTCAAAATTCAGAAAAGTGTTGAAATGGCAGTTTTTAAAACAATGATGAAAAAATATTAAGAACAGAACAAAGACTATGTGATACATCTAGAAAGTTGTCAGAGTGACTCTTACCTCTCTATCCATAGTCTTGATGTATCTGAAATTTGCATTTGCTGTCTGACATGGGATGGCAAGAAAAGATATCTACTCATATATTCAAGATATCTATTTTCCTGTACCATTTATATTACTAACAGTTGCACAGTCTTGGTCACTTTACATAAAACCTCTTTGGGATTCAGTTTTGTTATCTATATGAAGCAGGAATTGTATTGATTATTCAAAGAGAATACTTTCTCTTTTTTTTCTTTTTTTCTTTAAGAGAAAAAAGACACAGAAAAGAAAAACAAAAAGCAAAAGAGACAAACAAACAACAGCAACAAATCCAGTGTAATGACATTATAGACTTACAAAGCAAGATGATAGGAATTTGACAATGATTGTAATGTTGCATATCGTTACCTTCAAAAAGTCTATTTAGATTAACAGATATAGACATGCAAAATTGATCTAATCATGAGTATTAACTGTTCTTTCCCAATAACTAATGCATTTAGTAGTATAGTCATTTTAGCTATTTTATGTATACATATATACAAGTTGCTATGGTTTATACATTGTGTCAACTTGAGAAGCCTAGCAGCTTAATTAAGTAACTCAGCAGCTCTACATCCTGGGGTGTAGAGCACAAGCAGTTACCTGGCCATTGTGTCAATTTGAGAAGGTCAGAAGTTTAACTGGGAGACTCAGGAGGGAGCCAGGGGTCTTACTTGGTAAACATCCTCATCCTATGCAAACGAAGGCAAGGATGTTTGTGAAGCTACACCCAGCCTGGGGTCGCGGGGGGGTGTCCTGTGTACTATATAAAGGAGGAGAAAAGGTTTGTTCTTGCCCGCCTTTTTACTCTGGCTGCTTTTGCTTGGCTGCTGCCTTGAAGTGTTGTTCCTGTGCCATGCCACCCTGCCTTGGAGCCAGCTGATTGTGGACTGAAACCTCCAAAAACCGTAAGCTAAATAAACTTTTCCTTCCCTAATTTTGGGTGTCAAGTGTTTTGTCTCAGCAACGAGTAAAAAGTAACCAAGACACAAGTTTATGTCTTTATTCTTTTCCCTTCTTTCTTTCTTCTTTTCCCCATCCGAATTACTTTTCCTCTTTGAGCAGTTTCTTACCCTTACATGGTATTTACTGTAGATTTTGAAAGGTACATACTTTTTCAGTTTCTTACACTAGAGACAATACAGTATTTACACATGTGAGTTTGATTTTTTTCACTTATAAGTATGGTCTCAAGTCATGTCCATTTACTTATAAAAGTCTTGATGCAATCTTTCTTGATAGCTGAGTAGTACTCCATTGTATAAAAATACCACATCTTTTTATCCATTCCTTGACTGATGGGCACTTGGGTTGTTTCCAAGATTTGGCTATTACAAATTGTGTTGCTATAAACATGGGTGCACATATATCACTGTGGTATGATGTTTTCAGTTCTTCTGGAAAAATGCCCAGAAGCAGGATAGCTGGGTTAAATAATCCTAGCTTCTTGAGGAATCTCCACATTGATTTTCATAGTGGTTGCACCAGTCTACACTCCCACCAACAGTGGAGAAGAGTTCTTTTCCACACAGCCCCTCCAGCATTTGTTATTGGTTGACTTCTTGATCCTGGCCATTCTTTCTGTGATGAGATGCAATCTCAGTGTTGTTTTAATTTGCATTTCTCAAATGACCATTGACGTTGAACATTTTTTCATATATTTGTTTGCCACTTGTATTTCTTCCTCTGAGAAGTGTGTATCCATCTCAGATGCCCATTTTTGGATTGGGTCTTTGAATTTTAGGGACCTGATTTTTTTTTTTAATTCTTTATATGTTTAGATAGAAATCCTTTGTCTGAGGGACAGTTGGCTAAGGTATTTTCCCAATTCATAGGTTTTCTTTTCACTCTGTTGGAGATTTCCTTTGACATGCAAATCTTTTTAATATGACAAGATCCCAGTTGTTGATTCTGGGAAGTATTTCCTGTGCAGTTTGATTTTTATTCATGAACTCTCTGCCTACTCCTATGTTGTCAAGATTTTTACCTACTTTGTCTTCCAGCAGATTTAGTGTCTCTGTTTTAATATTCAGATCTTGGATTCATTTTGAATTTAGTTTGGTGCATGGTGATAGACATGGATCTAGTTTTAGTTTATGGCATATGGAAAGCCAGTTTTTCCAGCACCACTTATTAAAGAGGCTATCTTTCTTCCATTGTACGTGTTTGATCCCTTTGTTGAAGATGAGGTGGTGGAGTCTGTTTGTAGTTGTGGTTGTATCTTCTAATCTATTCCATTGATCTTCAGGTCTGTTTTTATTCCAGTACCACGTTGATTTTATCAGAGTAGCTTTGTAACATATTTGCAAGTCAGGGATTGTGATGCTTCCTGCCTTACCTTTGTTGTCCAGAATTGCCTTTGCTATTCTAGATCTCTTCTGGGTCCAGATGAATTTTAGAAATGATTTCTCGAGTTCTGTGAGGTACGCAACTGGTATTTTGATTAGAATTGCATTAAATCTGTATAACAATTTTGGGAGAATGGCCATTTTCATGATGTTTGTTCTTTCTAACCATGAACAGGGAATATCTTTTCATTTTCTGAAATCCTCTTTGATTTCCTTTTTCAGAGTAATGTAATTTTCACTGTATACATCTTTTACTTCCTTTGTTAGATTGATTCCTAAGTATTTCATTTTTTTGGATGCTATAGTGGAGAATGTGGTTTACTTTTTTCTCTCTCAGTGAGTTTGTTGTTTGTGTACAAGAATGCTATTGATTTTTGAGCACTGACTTTGTATCCAGCTACATTACTGAATTTGGTTATTACATCTAGAAGTCTTTTAATGGAGTTTTGGGGTCTTCTATGTAGAGTATCATATCATCTGCAAATAGTGATAATTTAACTTCTTTTCCTATCCTTATTCCTTTTATTTCTCTCTCTTGTCTAATTGCTCTGGCTAATGTTTCTAACACTATAATGAATAGGAGTGGTGATAATGGACATCCTTGTCTTGCTCCTAATTTTAGTTGAAAGTTTTCAGTTTTTGTCCATTTAGTGAGATTTTGGCTTGGTTTATCATATATGGCTTTTATCAGGTTGAGTAGAGACCATCTATTCTGATTTTCTGTAGGGTTTTTAGCATGAATGTTGGATTTTGTTGAAAGCTTTTTCTGCATCTATTCTTGTACTTGGCTCTGTTGATATGGTGCATTACATTTATTGGTTTGCATATATTGAACCATGCCTGCATTCCTGGGATGAATCCCACTTGATCGTGGTATATAATCTTCTTGATGACTTGCTGTATTCTGTTTGCCAGTATTTTACTGAGGACTTTTGCATCTATGTTCATTAGGAAGGTCGACCTGTAATTTTCTTTTTGGTTGGGTCTTTCTCTGGTTTTGGTATGAGGGTAATACTTGCTTCCAGGAATGAGTTAGGGAGACTTAGCTCCCTTTCAATTTCATTGAAGAGTTTGAGAAGTGTTGGCATTGAGTCTTCCCTAAATTTCTTGTACATTTCCGCAGTGAATCCATCAGACCTGAATTTTTCTTTGTTGGTAAGGTTCTAATTACATTTTCAATTTCATTAACTGAAATTGGTTATTCAGCAGTTTTACATCTTCTTGAGTCAGCTTTGGTAATTCACATGTTTCTAGGAATCTGTCCATTTCTTCTGTGTTATCAGACCTATGAGAGTAAAAGTTTTTAAAGTAGGTATTGATGATCTTCTGTATTTCCACAGGGTCTGTAGTGATTTCACCCTTTTCATTTCTTATTGCATGGATTTGAGTTTTTTCTTTCTTCTGTTTGATAAGGTTGCCCATGGGTTTATCAATTTTATGTATTCTTTCAAAGAACCAACTCTTTGATTCATTAATTCTTTGTATTGTTTTCTTAGTTTCAAGTGCATTAATTTCTGCTCATATCTTTGTAATTTACTCCCTTCCCTGGGCTTTGGATTTGACTTTTTCTGGAAGTCTGAGGTGCAGCATTAGGTTGTTCATGTGTGTTCTTTCCAATTTTCTGATGTGGGAGTTTAGTGTTGTAAATTTCTCTCTGAGGACCGCTTTCACTGTGTCCCACGGGTTTCGGTAATTTGTATTTGCATTTTTGTTTGATTGTAGATATTGTTTAATTTCTTCTTTAATTCCTTCTGAGACCCATTGATTGTTTAGGTGTTATTTAATTTTCATGCATTTATGGGGTTCTTGTGGGATTTTTTTGTCATTAATTTCCAATTTTATTGTGCTATGATCAGATAATATGCATGGAATTATCTCAATTCCTTTGCATTTACTTAAGCATATTCTGTGGGCTAGTATTTGATTGTTTTAGAGAATGACCCATATGCAGCTAAGAAGAATGTGTATTCTGGTGTTTTTGGGTGGAACACTCAGTACACATCTATGAGGTCCATTTTTTAACAAGTTTGATTCAGTTTTGTTATTTCTTTGTTGATTTTTTGTTGCATTGGTCTGTCTCTTTGTGACAATGGGGTGTTAAGATTCCCCATTATAACTGTATTATTGTTTACTTTATTTTTCATATCTATTAAGATTTGTCTTACATAGTTGAGTGTGCCTATATTTGGTGCATATATATTTATGATCATAATCTTTTCCTCTTCAAGTTTTCCCCTGACAAGTATGTAGTGGCCTTCTTTATCTCTTTTGATCATTCTTAGTTTGAAGTTCACATTGTCTGCAAAAAAAATAGCTACCTCTGCTTTCTTCTGGGTTCCAGCCTTGATTTTTAGTCTGTGAATTTCCTTTTGAGTTAAATGTGTTTCTTGTACACAGCATATTACTGGATTTTGTTTCTTAACCCACTCTGCCAATCTGTTTCTTTTTATTAGTGAGTTGAGACCACTTACATTGATTGATATAACTGATATGTACTTACTTATCACTGTCATGTTATCTTTCTGTTGTTGGTTTTCTACTTTTTCTGTTTAATTGTTTGCTCTGCTTAGTGGTTTCCTTTTGCTGTTGTTCTTTGTCTCTTTATAGAGTGTCTTCCAGTACTCTTTGTAGTGTTCATTTGGTGGCCAGGAATTTCTTCAGTTGTTCTTGTCATGGAAGTATCTTATTTCTCCATCAATTTTTAAAGATAGTTTTGCAGGATACATATATCTGGGTTGAAAGTTGTTTTATTTCAGGATTTGAAATACTTCCCTCCAAGCTCTTCTTGACTTGAAGGTTTGTGTTGTGAAGTCTGCCATAATTCTGATAGGCTTTCCTTCGTAGGTGATCTGTTTCTTTTCTCTGACAGCTATTAGTATTCTGTTCTTGTGCTGAATTTCTGATATCCTAATTATTATATGTCTGGGTGAAGATTTATTTTGGTTATGGTTAGTTGGGGTTTTGTATGTCTCACTTACCTGTATACCAGATTTTCTCACCATGTTTGGAAAACTTTCTGCTATTATTTCTGCATAGTCTTCACAGGTCATTCATGTTGACCCCTGCTTTTTCATTGACACCTATCAACATTATATTGTTTCTCTTTGCATCACCTTGCAGCTGTTGAATTGTTGTTTCCTGGCTCCTTGTTATTTTTAAGAGATCTTTTGTTTCATGATCATAAGCTTCCATACTGTCTTTAATTCTGAGTATCTATCTTCAGCTTCACTGCCAACTTGCAATGGAATTTTTAATTTCCTGAATATCCCTTTGAATCTGTTTCATGCATTCTAATTGTGTCTTATATTGTTCATTCAAAGTTTCCATCATTTTCTTAAGTTCTGTTTTTTATCTTGATCTTCTTCAGATACACACAGCATTTCTTTCATAATGTTTGTTTGTCATTTCATTTTTTACCTGAGAGATTATTTCTGATCTGATTTCCTCTATAGCTTCAAGGAGTTGTTTCTTTACTTCATTTTCTATCATTTCAGAAAGTTCAGTTGTGTGATTCCCAGTGTGTCCCATTTCAATGTCTCTTGGGTTTGTTCTCGGTTGTCTGGAAGACTAAGAGTGCATCTTGCTCTTTCATTTTGTCATTTTCCTCTGGGGTCTGTGTGGCTGGCCAGGCAGCCTCCTGATGGATTGCACTGTAATGCTGTGCTGGGTAGAGCTTCAGTCCTCCTATATCCCCATGGCTAGCCAGTGTGCACCCCCAAATTATGCTGCCAGAGCCTTCTGCTCTGTAGCCTGTGTGGCTGGCCATGTGTTCCCCTGATGTACTTTGTTGGGTTGCTCTGAGATGCTGGACTGGGCAGAGCTTGTATCCTCCCTGTAGCTAGCAGGGGCACACCCTCAGAGCATGTTGTCTGGGCCTAGAACATGGCTGGATGTAGTTCAGAACCTCTGTAACTGAGGTGGCTGGCAGAGACATATTTCCAGGGTGTGGCACTGGGACCTTGTGCCTCTCTGGGTGGAGTTCAGATCCTCCAGGACCCAGGTGGCTAGGGAGAGCATGCCTCTCTAGAGTGGCACCACCAAGACCTTACATCAGGCTGTGAGGCGTTCAGAGCCTCTGGAGTGCAGAGCTAGCCAGAGCATGCCCCTGGTGTATGGTGCCAGGGCCTTACTCCTGGCTGGGCAGAGTTTGGAACCTCCAGGAACTGCCACATGGCTGCACCCCTGGACTATGGAGCTGGGGCCTTGTGCTCTGTTGGGCAGAGCTCAGGACCCTTTGGCTATGCTGGCAGCTCTGTGATGAGCAGCTCTGGGGCTCTGGGCTGGGCTGGGCTGGGCTGGCTACCTCTGTATCCTGTGAGGCTGGCCAGGCAAATTCTGCTGCTGGGACACTGGGCTGGGCAGAGCGCCGATCCTCTGTACAGTTAGTGAGGACATGCTCCTGGAGTGTGGTGCCAGGGCCTTACACCTGGCTGGGTAGAGTTCAGAACCTTCAAGACCCAGGCGGCTAGGTGGAGCGCACTCCCAGAGTGCGGCACCACCAGGACCTTGCATCAGGCTGTGAGGAGTTCAGAGTCTCTGGAGTGTGGGGCTCTCAAAGAGAATACTTTCAATTCAGAAAATGATTCTACATAGGCTTCCAAGAAGAACCAGTAGAGTAACTATCTCAAAGAACATGAAGCAGCAAAGAGTGTAAGTTCCAGTGAAGAAAGTCAAATGCCATACAAATGGATAGCATGAAGATAGAAAGTTCTGTGCTGCAGTATATTCCTTTGAAAAAAGTAACTTTTGACACATTTTTGAAATATTTAAACTATTATGAGAGGATGAATATCATAGTCATTATACTGAGGGCTCATGAAGTTGATGCTTTTACTGGTCTGAAGAATTTTTCCCCAAACCCCTTGAATAGTCTTCTTCAGTGTTAGGTTACACAAATGATGCAGTGGCTTGAGATAACTTCTTCTCACAGCAATAACACAAACTACACTAGGTCTAGATCGTTTTACACATGCTACTGTGTTGACATATAGGTTTGTCTTATTTACTTTCTTGTTGCTAGGACAAAATGCAGACATCCACAAGTTAAAGGTGAAAAGGTTTGTTTAGCACACAGTTTGTAGAGATTTCAGCCCATAGTCAGCTGGTTGTAAGGCAGAGGGGCATGACAGACATGAAACAGTCAGTAGACGGGCAGACAGAAAGCAGGAAGCAATGACATTGCCTTCCTTCTTTTCTGTTATATTTCATCCAAGCCACAAATCTACCAGTTGGCTACCCACCCCCAGGTTAGGGCTCCACTCTTCAGTAATTCAATCACCTACAACTATGCTAAGCAAAATCAGTGGACTAATCAATCCAGTTATCAACATTCATAATCCAGTATCACACACCCATGATCCAGCCACCTCCCAAAAGACCCGGGTATCAGCACATGAAGCTTTGAGGGTACAGCTCAATAAGCCTTGACAACCTCTGAGATGGGGTCCATCTGCTTCAATCAGCTACAAGGTAGAGAAGTAGCACTACTAAGAAGGTTGCTCTAGGGGCAAACATTGTTTTTGTTTATCCAGTATCTCTTCACAAGAGAATCATTTATACCTTATGACTTAAGGTCCTAGAGTCACTGTAAGGGCAGAACCCTGCTTGCTCTTTTTTGGTTACAAAGGATTTATTTATATCTCTTGAGAATTTGAATCTTGATTTGAAACAGAGTCACATAAGGCAGTTAAAAAGAGTCATCCAATAGAGCTGCCCTGGCAGGAAAAACACAGATTCTCTCTTCATCTTTCCAGCTCTTTCTCGATTGTGTGAGGTACTCTGTGCTTCTTGCTAAATACTGTGAAATCATTTGTGTACAGTCAAAGAGTTCTGATGCCAATGTGGAATAGTTTTCTAAATCAAATTTCTTGAAAGTAAATGTGAAGATTGTGTTGTAGTCTCTAATCATTTGCTAAGTAAGAGAAAAGAATGACTCTGAATTAAAACATAAACTGTATGTCTTAATGAATTTTGCCAAAGAGAAAACTAAATTTCAAAGAGGAAAAGAGTCTGATTTGAGATTACGTCAATTAGCAATTGTTGAACCTGAATTCAAAACACCTGACACTTAACTGTAGTGTTTTTGTCCAAGCACCAACAATTTTAATGGGCAATTCACAGATGAGTATAGATGATCCTCAGTATTTGCATGCAACTAGTTCCAGGATACACAGGAAAATAAAAATCCACTCATGTTCAAGTCCTTTACATAAAATGGCACAATATTTGTGTATCACCTATGCACATACTCCAGTAAAATAAAAGAATAAAATAGAAACAAACTTTGTAAACAAGGAGGGGAAGAGGGTTGAAGCGAGGGGAGGGGATTGGGAAAAAATGAGGATTCAGAATGTATCATGTACAGCTACAATTTCCCTATGATGAATGGAATAATTATGTATATTTAAATTGTACCAATAAACTTAATAAGAAAAAAATTACTTATAATATCCAATACAATATACATGACATGTAAAGAGTTGTTATATTCTTATTTAGGTTATGTCATAAGAAAATATACCTTAACGTGTTCAATACAGATGGAATCATTGTAACTATATAGTACACAATCCACGGTTAGTTAAATCAGTGCAGAGGTAATCCATAGCCCCAGAGAGCATACTACACACTTTTATACATCATGCTTTTTGCCTAACATTTTCTACAGCATTACATAAAGGACTGTTTTTTCCTCATTTTTATATGTGTATATATTTCATTTTATAACGGTACATATTTATTTAATCCCTCCCCAACTGGTACACATTTAGTTTCTTTTAAATCCTTTGCTGTTCAAACAATACTTTTATAAATAACATCAGTTGGTATCTAAGGAATATTTTTGTGGGCTAAATTTCCAGAAGTGCATTTGCTGGTTTAGACAATATATCCATTGGAAAAGTTGATAGCTATCTCAGTCTCCTTTTTGTTTCTATATAAGACTGTAAATAAACAGATGATGTATAAAGAAAGTAAGTTTATTTCTTACAATTCTGGTGGCTTAGATGTTCAAGGTGAAGGGGCTCACATCTGGAGAGGGCCTCCTTGCAAACCAATTGCTATGCTTTCTGAGGTCTTTTCGTGAAACTGGCACACTGTGACTTCTACCCACATCGCATTATCTGAAGCAAATCATGTGGCTAATCCCAACATCAATGAGGCTGTAAAATACACTAATATACTTAGTCTAATGGAAAGCATTGCAAAATCATATGGCAAGAAGTGTGAATAATAATTCTAATAAAGAGAGCATGAATAATTGTGAACAATGAATGAATCAATGTGTCACTGTGATTTGTCTAGAGTAAATTTATTCAGTCAACAGTTTTGTTGTCAAATGATCATTGCATCACAACTGCCTTTATGCTAACTCCAGCAACAGCCCTTGGTTCATCGCTCCCAGTAAAATATTTGCAGGCATTTTGCAAGGCCCAGGTGGTCCTGTCTGCAGGAAACCAAAGTCAGGCACATAATTATATTGGCACTTATTACATTTTACTGAGACATACAAGAGTATTGTGGAAGCAAAGGACACTGCATAATTTCATTTGGTGAAGAAACTTTATAATTTTATAATTACACATGCAACTCTGAAAACATGTAGAAATTTGCCAGGGAGGAAAAAAAATGGAGATGAATACTCTAAGTCACAGGAACATCACGTACAAAAAATACAAAACAGCACATGGGTTTGGAGAGTAGCAAAGTACTTAGCACGGACAGAGTTTGGGTTGGGTGGGACTTACAGGATGACAGATGAAGCTGTTCCCAGAGAAGAACCTCATGTGCCCAAGTAATGAACTGAGATATTATTCCATAGAAATGAGAAGGCAAACAGGGGGATTTTCAGCTTAGAAGAACTATAGTAGGATGTTTTACATATTTGGGGATGACCACCTCATGACAGTGTAGATACTGGAATAAGAAAAGATAACTTGATTACATTTAAGAAAACGGTTGTAGCCGGGTGTGGTGGCACACAACTTTAATCCCAGCACTCTAATTATTTTACACTAAATACTAGACATTACCTTCATGCCCTCTCATAAAAAGCAAAGCCAAGTACACAAATAAATTTGCATGCAGACTATAGGTGACCTGTATATCTTTTACCCCAAAGTAGTGGTACATAGAAAACTTGGGAACCATAATTTTTAAAGGGCTTATGTGCTGTCAGCATTAATTCGTTGTCAAATTGTCTGTATCTGAATGATTTGTTGATACCAGTTTTGCTTGAACAAAGGCATTTTACTTTGTATCCTGTAGCTGTTGTATGTACTGCTTGTGTCCTCTCCCCACTGGATCACATCTCTATTGTCTTTTAGTAGTTGAGTCTACCTGCCTCCCTTCCCATTCAGGAACTTGGCCTCCCAAGTTTCCAGCATCCCCTTAAAGATAAATATGTTCATGTGATGAGATTCTAGGAATGGAAGAGACTGGAATGGACAACTGTCATTTCAGTCATCTCCTCAAAGCCTTCTGCCGTGGACCCTCTTCTCAAAAGACCTATAACATGGATGACAATAGTAACCCAGCATCAACAATGCTGAACAGCATGACACTCATGGAGTACCGTGCAGCACTAAGGGAGGAACCCAGGTGCTTCATTGCCCTAGACGCGGTCATCACGTGACTGACAGGTTTCTTTTGTTACCCAAAAAATTCAGGTGTTTAGCTTTTTGTTTGTTTGTTTTGTGAGAAAAAAAAACAAAACTCTTCTGTGAAGTTTGTTTCTAGGACATATGGAACAAAGATTTTTAAATGTCTGATATGCCAGGCTGAACTTGCCAAATACTCATTGTCACATCAAGGTTATTACCACGGACGTTTTTATTGTTTTTTATTTGGTAATAGTAGTTTGATTTTGAATGGATAATTTTTAATCAACAAGTTGTTTGGTTTTGATTGTGATTATATTGTTGTTTTTTGTAATGATATAGTCATTTAAAAATTTCTTTTACTAAGCCTGCCAGTGAATCCTAGTTAAATAATTCTTATCTCTGTTATTGAATATAACTATGAATTAGATTTTAAAAAAATGAATGGTCTCAAAAGAGAAAGTCTGAAAAAATGATCAAAATTTTTAATAATAATGTTGATTTTATTATCATAGCCATTAATTTCCATATAAATTTTCCTTTGGCTAAAAGGCAGTACTGGAAACAGAATTTTATTATATTGTTTTGCCATTCTTTCAGCAATTGGAGAGAACATGACTCAAGATCCTAGATCTGCATCCTTTCAGTGATAGGGCACACTGCACCAATATTTTCATTACTAGTGTAATGAAGGGCTGCTAAATTATTTAGATGTCAAAAAATAAAGTCAATATGATGCAAAACATAAAGCAACTCTAGCAACAGATGATAGTAGAATATAACATAATAGAGACAGAACGCACCAAATTATCACACATCATCAGTTATACAACTTATCTCAGTCACAGGTAGAACTTCCCTGGATGAGCTGACCTGGAAAACAACTGCACTGCTGATATTTCAGTCACTACCAATAATTCTCGGCTTCAGAGGAGCCAAATCTGTGTCTTCTGGCTTTCCCAGTATCACTGACAGCTGTTGTGGTGGAAAGAACTCTTGGCTCTAAATCAGGAAACTTCATTTCTAGTCCTGGTTTTGTCACTGACTAAGTGTGAATTTGGACAGGTCACATAACCTTTGTGCAGTGACTATGAAGCTCAGAATAAGATAATCTATAAGAAGTGTTCTGAGTAATAAAAGGCTTTGCATAAATATTCAATAATGTGCATATAAATACATGTAAGCAAAAAACTAATATTTTAATACCATAAAGCAACCAACATATGTATACTCTTATGCATGAAGACATCTCCACATATATAAATACGTATATATTACATATCTGTGCATGTGTGTGTATGTGTGTATAGATTAATGTGAGATATAAAAATGGAATGAAAAATTCTGAAACAAAAGACTATGTACATGATATTCAAGGAGTAAGTGGAACCCTCTTGTTCTTCATTAATGGCTGGAAGCAAAGCAGAAGATAAGATTTTTATGGTACTATAATAGCAGGTTCTTAATAATGTATTGACTACCTGTGAACTTCCACCTTCCTCTTCCAAATAAAAGCTAGAATCTTGACAATAAGCTACATTTAAGCATATCGTTTCATCCACCTCCTGTTCTCACCTGTCCCTCTCTTGGGTGATAAAGTTTACAGACCAGCCCTACCAGAGTTTTCAGTAACATCTGGGAAGCATCAAATTCCCACAGTGAAATACAAGTTCCTCATTATGACCATACCCTAAAGTCAATAGCACTCTTCCAAGCAATATTCTTATGAACGTTTTTCTCAATGATAATCATTAATCAAGAGATTAAAGAACAAGATGATAACCATGAGTATAACTTATCTTTACTGAGATTCTTCCTACAACAATTTTAAGAGAGTTTAAGTCTTTCTTACATACATACAACCAAGAATGATTTCATTGTGGAGCATAGAGTAATGCATACATGTTTGTTCATTGGTTCAAACAATTCTGCTCTGAAAACATTTATTAATTCTCTCGATCTTTGTTTTAAAACAATCAAAAAAGAAGCATTGCATACTATGGGTTTGGTTCTCAAATTGAACACCAAGAAGATTATATTTTTATTGAACCATAGTATTGATAATCACCTATTTTCAACTATAGTTGCAGTTACCAGTAGATTAACACTTGGTTGGTAAGGAATGGCATATAAGGGATTTGCTTTTCCATCTCAGCCATTTTTAGAATGACAATATGCAAACAGATGGCATTGGAAATGTGAGAGCTGATCATTGAATAGCGTCACCAATACTGTTCTAAAACTCTAGTTAGTTTCATCCCTCAACCAAAGCATCATGCTAGGAGCCAGCGCACCCCCCAGGTATTAGAAAACACTCACAACTTAGAGATATGTCTTTCAGAAGTTAGAATTTCTCCATCTGTAGACTAATTTCTTTCTTCTGATCTTCACATGAATACAGTTCCAGAGAAGAATGCATTTAAAGTTTGCCTCCTTAGAACCTTAATGTGCCTTTTTTCAAAGGAACGCTCCAAAAGCAGTATCTCATAGAGGATAGGCTGTGAAGAATGCTGGCCTGTTTTACAGAGAGCTAAGTTCCATGCATCCCAGGCTCTCTCCACGCAGACCGAATGAGAGGAAATAGTGGCACTCAGGGCTACACATACCACTCAGGTCTTAAATGTGCACCTGTGAGCTCACATGTCAATGGCAGACTCCTCAAGCAGTTTTAAAGTAAACAAGTAGAATATATCAGGAAGGCTGGGCCTTGAGCTTAGAATTTAACCTATCATACAGAGCAGCTGAAAGAGACAAACTTTATGCAAACAAACACTGTCTAGCTGGCTACAGACTCACCTGACTCCTCTTGTTCTTTTATAAAAACCTTCCCCGAGTGGCAGAGGACTGCATGGAAAGAGGCAGTAGAGAACGAGAAACCCCCAAGTCTTACACTTTATATGGTCCCAGTCCCTCTGTTCAAACATCCCTCTTCATTCTGATTGGTTGCTAGCTTCTCTCACCGTCCCCTGCCTTTGAAGTTTTCTCCTCTCAGCAGCACTCAGAGTTAACAGCTCCAACTTTTCCAAGCTCCTACGTGTGTAGGTCTATTTGCAGTGACCCAAAGTGACAGTCAGTGGGAGCTAGCACCTCCCAAGCCCTTTTCCTGGGACTCTCCCTTACACTGTTTATTTTGGCTCTTCTAAAAGGCCAATAGGGTTTCTCTATTCTTTTTACCTGTGGCTTATAAACCATACTTGTCTGTTTTAAATGAGCAGACTAAGTGACTGGCATATCACTGCCAGAAAGAAAACTCAGGCCCCATATTAGAGCCCTTACCTTCCAAATCAAGAACCATCAAAACAACAACAACAACAACAAAAAGTAAGTTCCATCCTCACCTTTTCTGTTTGGATCTTCCTACTCCAAAAAGTTACAGCTTCCTTTGTTAACTGATTTTTCCCTCCCCTATCCCTTTCTGTCTAATGTAATTATGTCAACTGACATAATTCAAGTTATGGGATTTTTTTGATAACAAGAAATTATTTTATTTCTGGTTTCCATACCATATTATAGAATGAATCCACATGATTTTCAAGGAGCAATAACTAAGATAATCTTGTGGGTCATTTCATCATTTCCCGACTTCAGGTTCAGGTCAAATTATGTCATAATAGGCAAGTAGTTCCAAGTTCTTTTCTTAGTGTGAAATTTTGTTATACCCATTACTAAGTGAAAGCAAAAGAGAAGGTTAGAAATCACTCAGTTATACATAGGTTTTGCTATTATAATGTTATTTGCTGAAATGGTAAATAGTTAATATATCATTTTTTAATTTCGTCATGACTATTTATGATAACCAGAATAAGATACCATTATTACTTACATGAAATAGAGTTTTACAGTCTTGGTCTACAAACAAAAGATTGCAGCAACATCTTTTTAAAATCATATCTAATTGAATATTACTGATTTATGCTTATCAGATAAATATGTGTTCCCTGATGTCTTCATTTTGATGAAGTAATGAGATTTATTATTTTCAACAATAAATTCATAACACACTAAGTTTAATCTGTTGAAATCTTGACTAACTCATCTCTTTTTTCCTCATTTCTCTAGACAGAGATGGATTGAATGACCTCTTAGAATTCTCAGATGTAGAGTTATTTTTGATTCAGGACACTTTCACTGGTTGCCTTGAGTAGATATGCAGTATTATCACATTACCTTTGGAATCTCTTTAAACTGTGACCCACATTCTTAGTAAGGCAACTGTATACAAACATCTCCTTCATCAAGTTTTTAAAAAATAGCATCTCCCTTAAGTAACACAGGTGACATTTGAGGATCTCAATCTATTGAACTGACTACATGTGACACATATTTCTGCAAACTGGATGAATAGTTTCTTTACTCATTTAAAAGTAGCAAGAAGATACTCCCACATATTTGGGTTGTGAAATTCACAACACTGGCCTAGAAAATTATACTCTTCAGTATTTATAGTATTTTTTAATCTACTCTGCATCCTAGTTATACATATCCATATATTAACACACCTATAGTTAAAAATTTAAGTACTACTAGGTCAATCCCTCTCCCCCATCTAACTCATAATTCAGACGTTAATAAAATTTTCATTTAAAAACTCTGCCATAAAAAAAGATAAACCTGAGGCATTTGTAGGAAAATGGATGTGACTTTCCTAGGTCAGTGTTATGTTTCATACATAGATGTCCTCAGAAATCTTCATGCAATCGTGAGGGTTTTGAGAGGTGATTGGATTATGCAGCATATAGCTGACGAGCTATCTGTGGATTGGGTCTGCTTGGAAGAGGTGGGCCACTGGGGGCATGACCTGGAAGACTATATCTCCCTGCCTGGCTCTTCGACTCTCTCTGCTTCCTGGATGACATGAAGTGAGCAGCTTTCCTCTGCCCAGGTCCTTTTACCAAGACATTCCGCCTTGGAGTCACCCAACCATGGACAGAACCTTGTACAAACTGTGAGCCAAAATCACCCTTCCTCCTTTATGTGGTGAATGTCCAGTACTAGGTCTTCATGATGAGTGACTAAGGCAGTCACAGGCCAGAGAAGTAGCAGAGCCACAGAGGTCTGTTCATGCTTCTGTGTACCCACCTGCACCTGTGTGCCTTACCAGATCCTGTCAGACAGTGTCAAGGAAACAGAAGTGAGAACTCAAAGTCTCCGTGTGTCAGTTCCAAGTAATTTGGTACTTTTATGCAACAAGATATTTGAACTAGAAGATACAGGTGGAGAACCTAAAACTCTTCTTTCCCACATCTTTCTAAAATTCAAGGAAAGTGGAAAAAGTAAAACAAATAACATGACCTTATAACTCAGAAAACACTGGGTCAAATTTTGTTTCTGCTTCCTGTTATCCCAGAATATATCTTGAGTGAAAGACTAAGCTTTATGGATCCAAATTTTTCCACTCAAAGGAAATAATCTAACAATATCTACTTCACAGGGCCTTAACAAATATTAAATAAAGTAACATACATGGAGGTCTCAAGATGAATGTTGTTTATCACATGGACTCAGTAAATAGTCCTTCCCTCTCCTTTCATGTGTGGTTACAGTTAATTACAACCATTGAGCAGCCTGCAAGGGAGGACGCTTTTCTTTGTAACAATATATTCTTAAATGAGCATTGGATAACAACTGTACTACCACCAGTAGAAGTATCAATTCTGAATCCTAACTGCTGGTTCAAGTCCTATCTCTACAAAATCCTGTGACCTTGACCCACTTGTTCGACATCATTGTGCCTCTGATTCTTTAGTGTGATAGTGGTCCTTCATTTATGACACTTTGTAAGATTGACATTCATTCATATAAATAAAGTGCTCAGTACATTGACTGGTACTTAGTGATTTTCACCTAGGGTGATTTCACCTACAAGAGACGTCTGGCAGTATCTGCAAACATTTTTGATTGTTACAATGAAAAAACACAGTACCAGCATCTAGATGATAGAGATCAGGGATGCTGCTGAATATTCTAAAATATGTGAAACAACTCCCAAAGAATCATCCAGATCAAAATGTTAATGACACCAAGGTCACAAAATACTGACCTCAGGAAACCACTGTTAGTCAACAAAAACACGGAGATTCTTTCTCCATGGGTTGTGTCACTAATCAAATATTGCTGGTGAACCAAATACCCTCACAGGAACAGCACTTCATTTAGGATCAAATAAGCTAATGCTGAAATAAGTAAGAGTTATTGTATATGTGAGATTATAACACTTGAAGTTGCCTTTGCTTTGTTATTTTAAAATAAACCCTCTCCCAAAAGCCTCTGAAGTCTAAGGAGAAAAGTAGGAAATCTCCCACAAGGAGCGCACCATGGCCCTGACCATCACCGTGCACAACTTGACTGGTGCTCAGCAAACTGTTAAGGAGCAGTAAGATGTCTTTTTTTTTTTCAATCCCTGACAGGAAGGTATGTTCAAACACACAGTTCTAGAAAACAGAAGATGCATCTGGAGAAAATGACAACTTTCTCATGGTATCAAGTGAGATCTACTGATCAGCTGAAGTCTACTATTTATCTATCTATCATCTATCTATCTATCATTTGCCTCAGTGTTTGTTGTCAAATGTCAAAGGGAGGACTTTTGGTAACATTTCAATTGTAGTAGGCTGAATGATGATGCCTAATCCCTCTAACATCATCATCCCACAATTTTGTATGTAAAAGTCACATTATTTGGAAAAAGCGTCTTTGCAAATATGATTAAAGATCTTGCTACTGGGAAGATAACTCTGAGTCTGGGTGGATCCTAAATGCCATAACAAGTGTCCTTGTAATAGGGACAGAAGGAAATCTGACACACAGAGAAGAGGCAAAAGCCATGTGACTACAGGGTCAGAGATTGGAGTGATGTGGCCACAAGCCAAAGAATGCTGTCTCACCAGAACTTGGAAGAGGCAGAGACTGGACTTTCCTGTAGAGCTGACACTTTCATTTCTGTTCAGTAAAACTGATTTGGGACTTTTGACTTCCAGAACTGTGAAAGATTATATTTCTGTTTATGGCATGTAGATGGTGGTAATTTGTTTCAGAAGCTACAGGGAAACAAATAAACTGATCACAACTGTGGATTTTCTCATAGCTCCACATTAGCTTACTGTATAAAGGAAAGGGAAGAAGTAGGAGGAAAACGAAGAAACAGAAGGAAATGAAGACATAAAAGATGATGGGGAAAAGAGAAAGTAGGCAAAACACACACTGAGAAGTAGTTGCTTTTCAGCTTTGTGGCCTATATTATTTTTTGACTTTTTATAAATAATAACCTTTGAAGTGGGCCATTTCCCATATTGGGGAAAAGTATGAATAGTATAAATTCTACTTCGCTTCACACAGTGGACATTAAGTCTACGTCTAGGTCCTAAGAATAATTTATCTTTAAAACATTTTCAGGATGCACCCAATGGTTATAATGCATATTAATAAAATTGTTTTCATCATTTTTACCAGTGACTTCCTTATGGTTTTGTATAAAGGAGTCAAGTTCTTGGGGTAACTTGCCAGGGCCGTATATCCATTAAGATCGTGTTCATAACTTGCTCTTTCTACAAAATCTCCCTTGACCTCTGCTGTTTCCATTTTTTGTCTTATTACACTCATAGGAAGCCCATTATTTCTGCTCCTTCAAAAACAAAAAGCCAAGGATGCTATTAAGGATCTTAAAATGCACAAGACACCTCCCCACAACAAAGAATTGTATTTTTATATCCCTTCTAGAAATGTGCACAGAGCTGGTCTGTAATAGAGTCCTTGTGGTGATTGACTACTCACTACTTTAGGGCTCGTAATGTAGATGGTCTCATTTCCTTCACCTTCTATCTATTTGTCATATTGTACAATGATGATTGATACTGAAAAGTATGTCCCTGAGGCATGCCAGGTTTAAATCATAAAAAATAGATTGATAAAATTCATTGTTTTGATGGTTAAAAAAATGTACTCATATGTTTTAGGAAGGTTTTCAACTAGAAGTGTTGAAGCAAGAATGCATTTCTCATCATCCTAATTTAAATTCAAAATGCAATTAACTGCAGCCCTTCAAGTCCTAAGTAGTCAAAAATCTGAAGATTTATTTTATTGGCAAAAAGAGTTATAGGTATGTCCTCTAAATATACTGAAGGTACCTGTTTTCTGTTATTTATTTCCCAATATGTGACAAGTCAGTATAAAAATAGTATAAAATAAGCATATTTTTTAATTGATTATATTTTACTGGCATGAAATTGCTCAAAGGGAAGCCTGCATTCTCAGGTTTGTTTAGATTGCTCATAATGTTCTTCCTATCTCCAGTATTATTAAAATGGAAGTTCATTCAGTAAACTATTCCACAGCAAGCAATTGGATAGCTGCTCCATGCAAACCAAACACATGGCTAAAAAACAAAATCTAGTCAAAGATGTAAGTTTGTAAGCATTCCTTGTGATCTCATGTTTTAATGGTTTTTTTTAAAGTATAAAAATCCAAAGACATATTGTCAGTATTCTGATCATGTAGAAACAGTGAATACACACTGCATCACATATTGAAAAATCACAAACTCACAGACAGATTAAACAAATGAAATTAATATACTTACAAAAAAGGACTTAAAAGATTGTAAACCTTAGTGAAATAACAGTTGCTTATTAAAACAAATATATATATATATATATATATATATATATATATATATATATATTCCAATGGTATAGTATTTTGTAATTTACTGTCCTCCCCATCTTGGAAAAATTACGTTTCAGTTATGTGGCCTATATTAATGCTTTTTGACTATTATGAGCAATGGGTTTGAAATTGGACATTTAGCTATCCATTAAGTGAAGCTTTCGGTGGTTTTTTTTTTTTTTTTTTTTTTTTTTTTTGTCTTTTTTTTTTTCCTGGGTGTTTTAGAATGCTCCAAAAGAGTGATTCAGAGAAACCATTAAAGGATTGAGGTGAAGAAATTCATAAAACATAAATGCACGCACCCAGTGTGTTATCTGTGTATTCAAAATATGACACAATCATCTCAGTCACATATATCTCAGAGTTGTATTTTGATGACATTAATCAGAATAATGACAAGGATCAAAAGGCTCTCATACCATGGAAAGCCTATTGGGTTCCAAGCAGAGAAAGTTCTAGATTAAGCTGCTACGTTGCCTGTTTTCTGCTTCCTAAAGTGAATCCCGTAGATCGTAGCCTGCTTTCCTGTTTGTTAATGATAATAATATTCCACTAGCAATTTTTTTTTTATATCTTTCATTTCACTGTTGTTCAGAAAGAACCCAGTCCCTGAAGGGGAAAACAAATTTTCTTCACCCAGGGCCTTTTTCCTGGTATTAATATTAATATCTCATGAGAATATTAGCTCTGGAGGAAAGAATTTGGTGGCAAAATCCCAAATTCACTCATGAAATCCAACCCAACTTCCACACATGTTTTACTAGGACACTGGACAGAAAAGCTCCCCATTCCTACCATCTTTCTCCGCACTTCTCAGCTTTTTCTGACATCCACTCTTATTTCCTTGCTCTGCTTGACTCAAAAGCCACTTTTATGAGTGGAGACTTCTTTAGGCAGAGAAACTTCAAGAGGGTAGGAACGTATTTTTTTAAAAGAAGCCAGTTGGCAGGCCAATGCATAGAGACAGGAAACAGTCAGGGCCCTCCACTCACATCTAGCCCACCTGGCTTTCTCCCCCATCTCTCAGGTTGCAGGAAGGGTGGGAATATTGAAACCTCATGCATCATCAAAGCAGTATGGTGTGGTTGATACTTATTCCCTATCCTTCCTTTCCTAGAAATGCTGTTTAAATCACCACTTAAAGAAAAAGAAAAAAAAAACTCCTTAGTGCCAATGATTCTTTAAAATGACTTTCAAATGGTAGCTGAGTGACAACATATATGGACTCTGGGGCCACACTCTGCATTCACTTTTGGATTCTGTACTTACTAATACATGATCTTGGCTAAGTCTCTCGATCTTCTTGTGGCCTAATTTCCTCATGTGAGATGCATTCTTAAGTAAAATGACAGCAATGTCACTATCACATGGTTATTGTGAGGATTAAGTGAGTTAAGCTATTCAAAGCTGTCCAGATTAGCACTGGCACAGGGAACATATATGACAGAAATAAAGTACAGTGGTGTCTCAGTTCATGAATTTAATTCTTTCCATGATTCTGATCACAAACTGAATAGGATGAGAACTGAATCCAATTCAATAGGCTCAATCTTGACCTTGGGGAAATCTGATTTGGTTCTCACCCAATTTGGCTTGTGACAAGAATCTTAGAAAGAATTAAATTTGTGAACTGAGGTACCACTCATTTTTCTACACATGAATATTTGAGGGCTTGTTTGCAGCAAAAGATACTGGCACTCAGAAAGTATTTTATGAATGAATGTAATCTGAAAGAATAAACATACTAATTGTAGAGTCCAATTAGCTTTTTCACTGACTGTTCTATAGTTTTCATAATCCATGGATGTTTAGCAAATGTGGAGAGAACGTGTTTATAGACAACGTACATCAGTCAAATGGTAAATAAATTTATGGAAGACCATCGTGCTAGGTTTTAAGGTAGGTCTTTTTCATGTATACTGATATATAAGTCTGCTAACAACTCTTTGAGAGCATATACAATTAAATCACTTATGGAGATGAGAAAAATGTAGCCCACAGTGTTAAACACCACAAATCACAGTAAGTTAGTGATGGAGGTAGGACTGTAATCCTATACTATTTTGAAGGAAAATATAAAACATAAAGAGCAGGAGGATTATGCAAGTGAAATTATTTCATAAGAAAGTCATTGTCATACAGATTGTTGTAAAACACAGTTAATGAAAAGATGGATGTCTCCTCTTTAAAACAGAGCTGTAAACGGCACCCTGTCCACTTGTTAATTCAGTGAAGAATGCTATAGCTGGGTACTTAAAAGTAGTCTCTCAAGACTAGCAGAGAAAGAAAGTGACCTAGAAGATCATTTGGTTCAATTTCTTCAGTTAACAGCTTAAAGAGATGAAAAGTGAACTCTCAAACTCAATGTCATGGAGGCAATTACTGAAAGAAGCATCCAGGAGTTCTCTGGACCTCCCACTACACCCTTCACAGAATTTGGAATAGTCAAAGGGGACACCATGGTTTTAAATCCAACCACTTAAATGCAGGTCAATTCTGGTTTATTTGAAATATCCTAATTCCTACTATAGTATCTAAGCCTCTTAAAATTCTCTGAGATGACAAAATACGAATATTCTGTAGTAGAGAAAACTGGTAGAGCTTATATCTAGACACTCCTATTTATAAAACATCCAATATTCTGGTATAGTTGTAACTTGTTCAATGAGAATAAGAGTTAAATATAGTTGGATGGGAGAATAGCTTTTTAAAGTGCTTCTCTTATTGATCTTATTTTCAAAAGGAGGTAAAAGGATCTCTAATTTTTTTTTTTTTTTTTTTTGGTTAGTTCGCATTCACTGACTAAATATAACAGCAGGAATACTACTTGCCTTGCGTATTTCACAGCATTTATTACAGTGCTGGCTTTTGGTAGTCACTGATGGCCTGGGGATTCCTTTTCCTGTGTTCAGTGTATGACTTCAGGATAAAAGTCACCTGCTAATTATTTAGCAGCAAATTATTCTTGAGTATTCCAGTGGTCACCCTGAACAGACCTCTACTGCATTATATGAATTTTTTCAGTTATAATACCATCACTAATGTAAAGTCCAAAGTATAGTTTTCTATAATCAACAAAGCTATCTTTTATCAGGCTGACAAACATTAAGTTGCATGATAGTACTCATACCACTGTATCACAAAATTATACCATTAAGAGCTAGGCAGTTTTATTAGTGTGTTACTAAAGACAGGTGAAAAGTACATGACACATTCCTTAAGCAACATTACATCTTTCAAAAATTAATGAAATGGTTCAAAAAGCTAAACTTTGAGAAGCTCAAACCTTATAGCCTAATATGTGTCAGCATCACTTGGTAGAAAAGGTTGTGGACTACAACAGCAACGTGGAAAGGGGAAGTACTAAAGGAAAAGAAAAAGGTAAGTACACAACTCTAAATGGTTTTTAAAACAGACACTTAGCACAAGTAAGTAAATAAAGTCCTAAATGACAAGACATTGGCATGTGAGCTGTTTCTCAAGCCAAATGTCTTGGATGAAGGAGTACTTGTGGGCAACCAAATCACAGTAAGATAGAGATTAGCTATAAGGTGCAGCAAAAATTTTCTTGCCATATTGTACAGGGGGTGAAGCTTAACTTCTTGAAGATGATAGTAAAAAGTCAATGATCATGGAGCAATTGATATTCATTTATCCTTATGACTTAAATCTATTTTTCTTAAAAAACCCATACTTCAAAAGTAATATAGGATTCAAGAGACCAAGAGTACAACTTCAAGGATTTTGTTCTCCTGAAGCCTCCAGTTGACAGTTCTAGTGAAGCACGTGAAGACAGGGATCTCTATAAAAATCCACAAATACAATGGTCAACATCGTATTAGGCCTTCCACTGTATATTTGCACGAATACAAAGGAAACAGCACATGTGATGACAACACATATTTTATTGATACCCATTCAAGAAAATCAGAACATTTCATGCTCAGTAAGTTAGTCATTAATATCCATGACATGAGATGTTGTCTGATTGGTGTATTTTTTATGCCACTCATGGCACTGAAGGCATGGTTTAAACCCTGAGGTATAAGTTACAAGAACAATACTGTGGCTTGAATTTAAATGAATACAATCATTCCCCTGGTTCTAAAACTTAGCAAATTTTGCTCTCAAGATCAGTTAATAAACACCTTTTGCTCATTGTATTAGGAAAAGGTGGTTGAGAGTGTATTCATAAATACACTCTCAGTTCAGTTAGAAACATATTTGGAACACTTACAATATACTAGCTACTGTGTGAGGCAAAACAAAACTCCTGTCTTCAAAAACAGTTGCTGTCTAGTGAAGCATCTTATAATTTAGAAACACAATAATCATATTTATAGGTGACATTAGTTGCATTTGGAAAATTTCTATGTAGCTTCCAAAGATTCTGATTCTGGATACATACTGAGTTAGGTTGTTCAATCTACGATGATATCAAAATAACACACCAAAGCATGCTTTTATTACATACATCTTTCTATAAGCTAGAACTTTGGCTAATAACATACATCACAAATATGAAAATGGTATGTTTAAGGATAGTATGTATATGCTTACAATTCGGCTGCAACCAGAATCATGGAATGAATTCTGCAACCAGAATTGTGAAAAGAATTAAGTTTGTGAACAGGGCTACCACTGTATTCCATTGTGAAAGATAACACTGTTTTATTAAATCAATCAGGAATTTGTGTGAAGTTGTGGTGTTGAGATGAGTACAAAATGAACATGGAATTCCACTCTGGTACTTACCATTTTTACCGGCCTCAGTTATCACGTAACATTAAGTTGGCACATGGGAAAGGACAGAAGATTTGTCACACATCCATGCTTTCAACACCAGAGTTATAGTCAGAGTTACAGTCCCCAGAAGATTTTAATTTACTCTCCCTTTAGTGGTTATTCTGCTTCCAGTTCACTTGCACTCACTCTCTGAGAGGAGCAATAAACACCAAATATTTAAGAGTAGCGAACATTTAGTCTGAATATCTACTTGCACAAACACTTATGGAAAAATTTTTCTATAGCTGTGCTGTGGTACCAGTGTCTGTGACTGCACATCCCACTGAGAAACATAAAGAGTACCAAGAGGCAATATTAAGAGTGGAGAACATCTGATCTCAATCACGGGCGTCAGTAAAAGAAATACATAACACATGGTCCACAATTCAAAGGCAACGATCTCGAGGTAACGGCAGAGAGACGGCAGCTGTTCAGTTGGACATCTGGATCTCTGTGACTCCAGAACTGGACTCCAGATTGTTCTCACATAAGATTTATCTATGAGAAACTCAGCCCTTCTTCAGTAATGGTTCTGAGAATTTAAATGCATTCTTCATCTAGTACCCAACAAATAATACATTCTTACAAACACACAAGTTCTTTGTTTCTGGAAAGTAAAAAGTTCCCCCAAAACAAAATACTTAAACGACAGGATTATTTTTGGGTTGCATGGCTATATCTAAACTATCTTCACCTTTAGTGACTACCCTCAAAATACATCAAGGATAATACAAGGGTTTTGGCTCTTTTTCTGTATTATTTGCTATTACCCAAATATATACAACTTTTAGATATTACTTCTTTAAAAAATTAATTTCTTTTCTGAAAAAAGCAACCAACAATGAAATGTTTTTCAAATCTAGTTGCAATTATGTATTTTGTAGCTATTATAATCGATAACTAGGAATTGCAAAGTAGATGCATACTTAAAGAAATACGTTCAGCTAATCAACTTTATCAATGCATCAAGTAAAGAAATATTTAAATTCTTAAAAATTACAAAGTTAAGGTTGGTAATACATATTGAAGACTTTTTAGCCAATTAAATAAGGTTTAGTACACAAAAGCCTCACAATAAGTGATGAATAAAAAAATGAATAGAACCAATGAACTGAATTAATGGAAATAATGCTTTCTTAGTGAAAGGCCACTGGGAGTATAGAAACTCATGAATGTAATTGCTGGCACAACTCCCTGTTTAACAATGGGAAGATTTTCCAAAGTAGATAACAAGTGTAATACTGCATTTGTATATTCATGTAGGCTGTTTTTAAAAGAAATAATCTACATAACCATTGGTAGAAATTCCAAACCATAAAATAATTGAAGACAAATGTCTTCATAAAATTAAACAGAAATTGAGAGGCTATGCTGTCTTCAGTCAACTTACTTAGTTTTGTCATTTATGCAAAACCTGTACATTTCAGGACTTTTATTGTTGCAGCTGGCTAGAAGGATGAGGAGTCCTTAAAAAAGATTCTGAATGGGATCTATACACACTCTTATGGAAAAACAAAAAACATTTTCTCTATGTGAAATATTTAAACCAATTGTCAGAGATTGAGAGTATTTCTTTAAAAGATTTTGTTATTTTAGAGAAGTCCTGTATAGATTTTCATTTAGTTTATTCCTAAGCAACAAGCTCTGAGGAAAGCAATTTAATTCCAGACAAGTATTTCATGTTATAAATTATATTTGAAAGAGGGTACAAATGTAGAAGTCCAAGAAAAATTAAATATGGTTATCCATTATCAATATTTCAGGGAAAAAGAGATGGAAAGATATCATAAATTCATGATCTCAGTTGTAAAGTGCAAAGAAAAGCTGTATGTGGCTTAAATGTCTAGGAGCCATCAGACCAGATCAGAATTTTTCTTAATATGTCAATGTCAAAGTCTGGAAATACTAACTCAAACACAGTAGATGATTTTGAGTCACTAGTATAGACAGGAAAAAATGAAGCTGCATAAAATGATAATGTACAACCAATCCTGCAAATCAGTTTGATCTCAAATTCCCGGGAGTAAGAGAACACAGGATTACAACTTGGCCTTAAAGATATTCCTTCCTTTAGAATAGGTAACCACATTCTAGTTTTGTCCTTCAAACCAGACAAGAGCTCCACTATAGCTCCTGGTTGAACTGAATGCCTCAATGACAATCCTAATACATGGATGGAGTCCTGATTAACAGAAGTCTATTACTGTAAGAGGAACAATCTGCAAGTGACCACTAATAGCAACTCAAGTATCTATAAAACTGCTCCAAGACCTTTCCTAGAGTGAGCCTTCAGATGGAAACTGCAGCTTGAACCTCTAAGAAAATCTACAATATTGTGAGCCTAATTTTTAAATGCCGCTCTTGTACATTACCTGGAAAAGAAGCCATTTGGGCTTTGGTGTGGAATAAACAATAAAACTCAGCAAAGGCGCTAATCAAATGGATGCTAAAACATGCTTCTTGAACTTAAGCATCCATCAGAATCACCTGGAGGACTTACTATGACACAGATTCTGTCTTCAACCCTAGAGTTAATGAATCAAAAGGTCTGGGGATGGCCACAGAAATCCCAGGTAATGCTGCTGGTTTTGAGACCACACTTTGAGAACCAGTGCTTTAAGGAAACCAAATGAAAGGATACATATTTTCTTCAGAAAACTGTGATTTGTCTTTAGTAGAATCCAATCAGTAGGTTTACATGAAGTTAAAATTAAAAATTGAGCAATGGCTACCACTGTTAATTTGGAGCAGTCGAACTAACCTCACAAAAGACTTCCCTAATGGAAAAAATGGGAAACTCTTTCCACGGTACACATTGGCTTTATTGACTGTGGTCTTAGTCAAAGCACAGAATGAACCTTGGCCAGCAGCATCAAGTCTCTCAAGCCTGCAGCTGTTGGGAGGAGACTGTGCTGCCAGTGACTCTGGGCAGGAAGTGCCTTGTTAGAACTGATGCATCTATTTTACTTAGTCCAAGAAGGAAAAAAAATCCCTAGATTTCTTCAAACCTGTTCTAATACCCACTCTTCCAAAGCTACCTTGTTAGATGGTTTTTCTTTTTCTTTTTTTTTTAACTATGGCTTCTTTACTTCTCTGTTAACTAACAGCTTGAAGTTCATTATGATGGGAAGACTGTAACATGCTAAGTCATAAATCAGGTCTGTATCTTTACCCAAAGTGGGATTAATGATAGCATAAATAAAATGAAAATCCAAAATGACAGACAAGTACAGGGCACCCAGTCGAAAAGTTATTTGAAAGATGGACACTTTGCATCCAGATCCAAACTGTGGGCAAACGGTCCAGAAAGAACATTAAGATCAGTGTGACTTTCATTGGAAATATGACTTTATAGTGTACATCAAGTTCAGCAGGACTTCTCACAATGCTACTTTCTGAGACCCTGCCTCAGATGAAGGATTGAGTGCTACTGCAGTTTTTTCTTTCCAGTAAAAAGCTTAAAATGTGTATTTGTTGAAGGCAACCCAGCTTCCTCTGTGTTCATATCATTTTACAGAACTCCTGCCATCCTTCATTCCCGTATCCTTCTAAGTGCTCAGCAACGATGGACAAACAAAATCTAAACTAGCATTACTGCTACCCCAGGGACAACAGTGAATAAGAATTATGTGGTATTATCTGATAATAACTGGCTTCAAGAGGGATAAAAAAAACCTGAAAAGGGGAAAACTATTAAAAATTTAGATTTTAAATTCTATGTGCAACTGTTTACACATGTCGGGAATTGTTGTTTTGGCTCTAAAGAAATACACGTATGTTCTCTGATATATGAAGTATATACAAATACTATACTAAAAATCGCTGGGTATCATTATCATATAAGGATGAAGAATAAGGATCTTGTTTTACTGAGAAGTCACTCATACAAGGTTAACAGAGCAGCTCACATCTTGAGAAAAATAACTTAAGGGTATCATACATTACCCTCACTAACTCTTTATGGTTTCATTATCCTGATGTCTTGAAAAACAAGCACAGGACAAGTGATCATGATTCTAGTTTCCAGGCTGGCCCAAATAAAGGATGTATAGCTACTTCCAAAGATCTTTGAGTAGATGATTGGCTACTAGAGAAGGAAATCAAAGGAGACGTTGGAAGGAAGGAAATCTTTCCAATAGAAATATAGGACAAATAGAGACGTACTATCTCAAAATTGTAAATTTTCAAGTTGTTGGCCAAGTGGTTGGGCTTTTAAAAGTTATCTTAACTCCCTTGGTGGCTTCCAATGACTCACAAGTATACCTGAGTCTTAACTGAAAAATTTGCAAGAAAGACAAAATCAAAAGGAAACTAATTAAATGGAAAACCTAATACTTTTTTTTGAAGCAAGTATGATTTTAATAGAATGCTAGATGAGAATTTAAAGGAGACAATTAGTAACTAACTAAAGAACATATATCAGCCCTCTTTCCTACAGAATATTATCCCATTCTTAAATTGTAGCAGGTGAACTGTTGATACTTTAGTACTCTTTTGATTTTTAAAAACACAAATGATTTTAAGCTACTATTCTGGTGTTTTACTGCATTTCCAATGAAATATACAGCTGAGATGATACACAGCTCTAATGTCTACAGATAAATTGTAAACTGTGTATTTATTTAAATACTGTCAGTCAAAATGTTTTACTGAAAGACTAAAAAATGAAAGTCTGTCAAGTCATGAAGATCTATGGAAAGATGACAGAAAACAGACAGCGTGACAGTCTAGCATCTGCCAGTTTGAGAAAAACAGAACATCCATTCTAGGAAACAGCAATTGCTCAGCTGCAACTTCTGAAAACACAGTAAGTTGCTATTAGAAGTACAGGTGACAAATGTTGCATGCTTTCTTTTGACTACAGTAGCATTTATTTTTTCATGACCCATTTCAAATATATAAAGTTGTACATGATGAAATGTGGTGGTCATCAGATTATATACTGTTTACGCTATCTTCCTGAAAGGGAACTAACGCATTGCTATGATGAGAAGGCCAATATATTACTGTGAAGAAAAAGCAGGGCACATTCACATTCATGATTATCATACGGTTCAGCACCAAGTCAGAGCCAAGGTGTGCTAGGGGAAAAAAGATACCAAGCCACAGAAATATTCTTTGGGTGTCAACCATATGAGTAACCACAGAGGTATGGCATAAAAAGCCTTTTCTAATCAGCTGGTTCTGGAAAGAAATGTAGGTGCTACAAAAACCAGATGGCCTTTCCAGTGTGAGTTACATAGTTATCAGACTTCAAAAGGCAGTGGTCAGGGCTGATTTGGTAGAATACAAAGAATAACTTGCTTCAAGCTTGGATTTAGGCAGGATGTGGGTGTAGGCACACATACAGCAGGAGACGCTAAGATGGAGCAGATCAGATTAGTGCATGAAGGTGGGGCTGTTTCACTAGAGAAAAGAAGATTGCTTTACTTTGTTACTAATCAAAGCAAGGGCGACTTCGTGAAAACATAAATGGGGGCTTGCAATCTAAGGTTCTGCTTCTGGGTGTGGGCTTTTTTCCTAGCCTTAAATTAGATATGTTATATTTTGCACAGAAATGAAACTAAATGCAATCCTTCATGGTTTAGATTTCTTTTCTCAAATACCAATAAATTGATACGCTATTGTTGCTAACCATTTGAGAAACTAACAGTTGAAAGACATAACTATTTTTACATTACATTTGGGTGCATGAAATGCCTTTTTTACAAACTCTCTAGTTTGCTTTCCAGTTAAGGTTCATGGTTTAGTTTTGATCTAAGAAAACCAGATGCTTTCATGAGAACAGTTTCCTCAGTTGAAGCCAGTGAAAATCACAAATTTTCTGTTTTGTTTTGTTTAAAATTGAGAGAAAATATTGGGACAGTTTGGGGATGGGGAGTAAGAATTTTTGAAAAGGAAGCACTCAATAATAATTCACATTCTTGGCTACCATGTGATGTGTAGTTTGCACAAATCCTGAGCAAAACAATTTGAGGTATTTATCCCCTCTTAAAAAAGGGGTAAAAAGGGTTTGGTAAGTAAATATGCCATTTCATTGTATGTAAGAATTTTGTCCCATTTAAAATACTATTTGTTACTGAACTATAAAACCCAACACAGATTACAGAAAATGTAGCCATCACCATAACTCTAAAATAAGTTCCGCACATCACTGAATTGAGATACAAAATGAAAAATATGCATTAGAAAAAAATGAAGAAAAATAGACTTAGTTTTCTTAGGCACATAGAGAGGTTTTTATGCATGTAATCTTGAAATTTAGATGCCATATGCATATGATTTTATTAAGAAATAGATTTTACGTCTTCATTGATGAAAATATGAAAACTGTAACAATAAGGAAAGTCTGTGGTTCTGGGAAACTGGGGGCATAAAATGTTATATAACTAATTGGTTTTCAATCTTCAAGTCAGACACTACTCAAGGAAATAATATGACCTTAGCCAATGGGAAAAACATCAAGTCAGATTTCTCCCAGCTGTGTTTCTCCCTTCTGTGGCCTTCAACAACTTCAATGGAAGTTTAGTGTGTTTAAGGAGAAAGACAGCCAGAAGAATCAAAATTACTAAACCAAAAAGGTCAGTCTTCAAATTAAATCTTGGATCAGGCCCACAGCAGAATAAAGTCTATGCTTTCCAGTGTCCTGGTGCTACAAGCAATATGGCTGCCCAGCTACAACGCTAATGGAGCCGATATCACATGTAATTGAGGATATCCTGCCAAAGGAATGAGTAAAAGAAAAACAGTTGCTGGATTTGAAATGTAGAAACCAAGGTATTAGTGTTTCCTTAGCATTCCTTTTGATTTCCAACTCAAGTTTATGGTAACTGCAAGAGATAGGAAAAAAACCCTCAGAGGAGACAGGTCCTTGGATTTAATTCCATATAAACAAGGGCCAAAGAATTTTGACAAAATTGTTGCTCACCAAAAGCTGACTTTGCTTTTGAAGTTCTTGTGTGATCCATATTTAAAGTCAGACACCTTCATTAATCCAACAGTAGCATAAGGTATTCAATAAGATGATATAATGGCTTTTTAAAAATATTTTAAAAGATCTTTTTTAAGATTCTTTTCTATTTTGTTATAAAACCATAAGTTAAAATGTTTTCAAGGATTTTTCTGAGTAAATAATCTGAGTTCCCTTAAACTTTCTGATCTAAATGCCTTCATGCATTTTTTTTTTTTAAATGACCACAGATGCACTAATGACAGCCCTAGTCAAGTTTCTTTTAAGCAGGATGAGGGGCATGCAATTTCTACTAATATATAAAGAGAAAAGTTGCTTAGCCTTTATATTAGAATTTTCAAACACTGTTAACTTTATTTTTTATTTTCTTCCCTGTTATTTAGACTCAAGAAGATAAAATATTATGGTACAGTCAAAACATCAGGAGAAATACTAGAAAAATTTCTTAATACCTCAAATATTACCCTAAACTGATATAGGTTAAATGGGACACCAGAACTGGGTTGCTTCTTCAAAAGGTTACTCCACGAAAATCTCAAAATATTCACTGATATAGTAAGAAGTTCTGATATTCAATAAAACAAAGCAAAACCTGATTAATGCAGCATAATAGATTTTCCTCAGAGAGCCTAAACATATCACCCCTTTTTTTTCATGTAACTTGCAATGTCAAACACACTTTGACACATGTACACGTTTTTGTATTTTTTCCTCCTACCGCAATGACTAACACACATAGTGGGAATTCAATAAGAGGTTTTCTGATTGACTAAATCATAAAATGCAAGTCGTACACTCAAGGGTTATATAGTTTGCACCATTTAATGTTTTGATATGAAACATTTCCACGTTCAGTTCCAAGAACTGTGTTTATTCACTGCAGAAAAGGAGTGCTCACTTCTGCACCTTCAAGTACGGTGAGTGAGGAACACATACTTGGAATGCAAATAGAAGCATCTTTACAAAAGGTAAGAAATCTAACAAGCAATTATATTATAACAAACACAGAATGTCATACACATTATTGCTTTATTTTCCTTGTCTCCACGCAGAATCTTTTGACCATGACCTAGCAGGATTCTGTTCCTAGACATCTACCGTTATTAGCATTTAATGCAACTCTTTCTCCACCAGTAGATTGGCATGTACAGGGGTAAAATTCTCATAAACACTGATGTTGAGAAGAGCTGGGATATGAAAAGTAGGTAGACAGTACTGAAGCACAGGAGAGCTCTTACAGAGTGAACCTCATAGACACAGGGTTTGGTGCTGTGATTTTTGGTCATCCTAAATGATAGATGGCCCAGGATGACTGAAGTAGTCACGGTGGGATATTTGACCACAAAAAGACAAATAAATAAATTGTGCTATGAATTCTTTACAGTGCTCTAGAATTCAGATATCACTTATAAATTCTTTATTGCTATTAAAAATGAGTGATTTGAAATAATCTTAAGGTACTATATGTAGTAATAGATTGCTGAGATGATGGACACAACAATTCCAAGCATTTATGAAGTGGATTGCCTAATATATATGCATATCTCCATGACATGTTATAACACATGATAATTTATTAGGGAGAAAGCATCTTTTAAAAAAATCAATTGTATATAAATGCTCCCTGAATCTAAAGTGCTGGCAACTTTTGCCTAGAGGAAAATTCATTTTCCACCTTTTTAGTCAGTAATTTTTGAAAGCATCAATTATAAAACCAAATTCTGGTCAGGAAATTGTTACCAACCACATTTGCAAAAAGAAAATGCAAAGTGAAAAATATTACTTTCTTGCTGGTACAAGTTGCCAATAAATTAGCTGCATATTGTTCATGAATTGATATTATTTGAATTGGTTCAATTTATGTCATTCACAAAGACTAACTGCACTGTCATTTTAGTCAATGTTTGGCAATACCGAAGAGCCAAAGCCACAGGTATGTCTGTTAGATAACCTGGGCCAGATGGCAGCAACGGTAGATAGGCTGTTATTTGTAAAACACTCAAGTAAAGCAACTAATTACATTTTGTTTTTTTGTTCTCATATTCCTCCTTCTTGGACAGTGGACTTGCTCCATTCATTGGTAAACTTGTGGCATCTTCCTTGATTGAAGCCGGATCTGGAGTAATGGTCCTTTTGGTGAATGCTGGCAAAGTTAGAGGAAAGAGAAAAATAAACCAACATAAATATAAAACCAGGGCTAAAAATTAATTTTGTAGAAGGTAGTTGATTAATCATACTATTCAATCAAACTTTATGTCATTAAACTTTACATGGATTAACAGACCTGTAACATGATCAGTTACTATATTTTCAAAAACCTATTCACATGATTATGAACACTTATTTTTTCATTTGAGAGTATTTGAGAGTGGAGAATGTGTAACTGCCAGAATACAATGATATAAACATACACACACAGAATTCTAGAAGGAAAAATCATTAAAGGACCTCCTTTTTAAGCTACCCTTGTTTTATACCCTCTTGTCTACTAGGAGCAGATCTGGAAGTTAGGTTTACTATTTTTCTGTTACCTCTGACCTCTCTCCTGAGCAGCATACGCCTATCTCCCACCGTTGGTCTGAAATCTTCTCTCTTGATTTCTACTCTTTGATGCCTGCTAATCTTTGATGCCTGCTAGTTTCCATTTTAGAAAATGACATACCCATCCATAAAGTTCTCAAACTTTTTTCTTTCCCTTGTGGTGACTGAACCAGGGTTCACTGACCAGCATCCTCAATGGTGGATTTTTTTTTCCTAATTTTTTCTTTTTTCTTTTTTCTGAGACAGGATCTCACTAAGCAGTTCAGGCTGGCCTTGAACCCACTATTTAGCCCGGACTGGTATCAAACTTGGGGTGATCCTCCTGCCTCAGGTTCCCAAGCACTGGGATTATAGATGTGCACTACACCTAGCTTCTGGTTCTTTTTGTTTTGTTTTGTTTTTCCTTTCCTTTCCTTTGTTTTGCTTTGTTTGTTTTTGAGATAGCCTCTTGCTAAATCACTAAACTGCCCAGGCTGGGGGCAAACTTTCATTCTTTCCGCCTCGGCATACCAGAGTGCTGGGATTACAGGCATGGCCACCAAACTTTGGTCCTCAAACTCTGGTCCTTTTCTTTTGTCCTATCTGCCCCCTCTGAGAGTGAGTTCTGATGGTTCCACCTCCATCTTCTCCCAAGGTCTTCTGCTTCCCACCATCACTGTGGCCTTGACCCAGGTCAGCATTTCCACTCCTCTGTTTGCACTTTTTATGGTTTGCACTCCTTATGGTCACTTTTCCGCAACCCAACTGGATGATATTCTAGAAAGTCCACCAGATCATGTCACTCTCCTGACTCTTCACACCCTCCAGAGAATTCAAAATTGAATCCAAACAGCTGGCTGTGGCTGCAGCCTCACTCTCACTGGTGTTTCATCTATCCAGCAGACTGGGACCCTTTCTTCTCTGGGATTTTGAGATTTCAGTTCCTGGCATCAGGGTGACTCTTCCCATGCAATTTCAATTCAGTTGCTTGCAACTCAATGGCAGCCTCCTGTGAGCCGCCCTGATCATCTGTGTGTAATGGTCCTGCTTCAGGTACCATCCATCGTTTCACCTCTATAGCACCAATTGCTGCTCTGAATTATTTGCTTGCTCACTCACTACATTTTTCTCCATGAGATGAGGTGATCTTGTTTATCTCATTCATTTTCCCCTTCAGAACCAACACAGAGCCTTGGAAACACTCTCTGAGTAAATACCGACTTAATAAATGAATATACTTAAGAGATAGTCAAATGCAAATTGTCTAGCCATACACCAGAGTATCTATAGAGTACCTTGTCCAATTGCAATCAGAACTCAAATTGTTTAAAAATATCTCGTTTAATTGGTCATTCAAAAATACCTGAAACATTGTTATATTAAATGAGCCTAAAGAATGAAAGAGAGACACAGACAAAGAGACAGACAGAGAGAGGAGAGAAAGAGAGAGAGAGAGAGAGAGAAACAGACAGAGATAGAGACAGAGAGACAGAGAGCGAGCGAGCTTTCACTGAGTAAACAATTCGTTAATGAACAAGAAACAATTTATCAGTACCTCCAATATAGTGATTGCTATAAATCGTTGGTGCTTTATCCCGTAAGTGTGAGGACAGCTTAGCTAAGAACTGTCCATTCACAGCCAGATGAATCTGAAACTATAATCTATAAGTGAATATAGTATGCTCTCCTTGCTGTAGAAAACTATTTTTCAACCAAGGGCCATAAATACCTACTAATAGCACCTTAAAATGAAAATGCTAACATTTCTTTTTCATGGCAATGTAAATTGAGGTAAAGAAGTTACTTTTTTAAAGCAACTTTCACCAATTTGGTTTTCTATGAATATTAAGTTAAAGTAAAATGTATGATTCACTTCTAACTCCTATAATGATTTTTAGGTAGCATTTTTGCCCCATGAAATATCACAGGTCTTTTGTTTTGGGTTTACTTACTCACTTTAATAACTTACTTTTCAGAGCAGTTTTAGATTTATAGAAACTTTTCAATATACATGTTTAGAGACACTAATTCCACAGAGATGAAGCATTTTAGTCTCAAAGAATTGGAGATTTCTAGAAGTCCTCAGATTGCTACAGACCTCCTTCATGTCTAGACTGGTTTCAGCCCCAAGAGTGAAGGCCCTGTCCTGGGGTTGTGTTCCTTTAGTCTAAAAGGAGCTATACATGGAGACTAGTGGTCAGTCGGTACTTATAAAAAGTAAAAATGACAGTTTCAAAAGCTGACATTATGAGTCTCTTTCACTAAGCCCCCACTGTCTACAGGCTGAAGGTAATGGAATTCAAGTCTTCTAAAAGAGTGTCCTGACTCATGGCCATAACTTTTAGCCAGCCAGGATAAATTTGGTAGTGATCATGACTTTAAATAATGGATTTCTGTGTTCCTATTTCCAATGGTAATATAAACTCACAATTTATACATTTCTTCCCTTCATTCTGGCAGAAGGAATCTACCTTTTCATGAATTGACCTGAACTACACAAAGCTGACATAAATTACTTTTTAAAATAAACTTTCATTAATGCTGGATCATTTCAGAGACCACAAATTATGCAGTATTTTCCCATTTCCTTTGTTTTTTCCATGGTCAGTGATTCTATGCTTTAGTTTGGTCACAGGTTGACAGGGTACCTAAGTCAGCAGAATGAATGCCTCAGTGTGTAGAATGTAGACAAAAGGGCCCGATCCAGTACAAGTTCCAACCTGGGTAAGAAGGTGCCTGTTCTGTGGACCCAGAACTCATGCCTGCCTAAAATCTATGACTATGTACTCCCCAAAGCCTAAACAGGTTCAAGCAGCTGAAAGCCTCAAAGCCCAGCTTTCATATTCCATTTATAAGTTAATAAGAATGTTGGAAGACAGAAAGACCATTTTTTCTTAGAACTTATCTGCAGAAATTTCATCTTTAGCTAAAGTGTGCACACACACATCAACATTACCAACAGGTTATGCAGAAGAAGAAGACTCTCTTCACCTCAGTCCTGCTAATTCTACAGTCCTACTCCCCAGAGTCAACCACAATCAACAGTTCACTCTTTTAGGTTTATTTTCTGTACTTGCTTCATTTCTGTATTAAAAAAAAAACTATACTGCTATTTTCTGACTTATCATTTTTAGACACTCTTCACATTCGCCCACCTTTCCTTTCCTATCCTCCCAATATAGCTAGCTGCATCTCACCTTTTAGTTATGTCAATATTGAGTGTTTATATTTTTATGACTATGTAAGTAAACATGGCTCATACAAACTTAATAGGTATACAGTTTAATTGCCACATGTTTTTCATTTTTTATTGGCTTTTCCTGGGTGGCTACCTTGTTTCTAATAGCTCTATCAGGTCTTCCGTTGCATCTTTTTGTAGCTATTTACCCGCTAAATGCTCAACTATGTATCAGATAATCTGTCAGTTCTCTTTGGTTCCTTAAGATTTTCTCAGTGGAATCTCTTCCTTCATTGTGGGAGATCTTAAAACCATGAGGATCCACATAGATGACCCATCCCACAAGTAGCTAGAACTCAATATAGCAAGACAACGGCTGGCATATATCACCACAAACTCACTTGAGTGAAAGAGAAGAGAGCTCCTAAAAGTTCCTGGGTGAGGAGAAGGGAATGGTAGGATTGGGAGGGGAAACAGAGATCACTTAAAAAAAAAAAAAAGGTGTCAAACAGATGTGATTTTTCAATAGCAGTATTGACTCAGAAGGAAATTCATTTAGACCAGTCAATCTTGACGTAAATGATAGAAATGGAGAAAATGGAAGAAATCTATTTTCAGAAACCAAAGACTTTTACTTTCTTTTCTTTAACGTGCTCCCATCATAAAAATGTGTGGGAGAAACGAGAGAAGAAGGCCCATGATCTGGGGAACTTGGGGATGAACATAGGAAGAGGACGAAGAAAAATGTTGGGATGAGATTTGTGGAATGGCCACTTGTTAGGCCGAGGCCATCTGGTCTGGTCACTCATTGCCTCCTCCTCTCACATCTCTCATTAATCAAGTATTATCCCTCTTGAATTGCTTTTCTAAATGCCTTTTCTCTTCTATTGTCCCATTCTTTTTTCCTGTACTTTCTTTGTAGTTTTAACTTTGTTTTCCATATTTCTAGTTTCTTTTGTCACTTGTCAATCATATTCTAGGATTCTGAGACCTCTTACCCTTCAGTTCCTTTTTCATAGTATCTTGCTCTTATTTTTAATGGACCTAATACTTTCTCTGACCTCTTCAAGGAGACCTATACTTTTCTCTGTATAATCTATTTGCTGTAGGTTCCAGTTTTTTTCTTTTTTTGTCCTGATATTTCATTTTAATTTTGAAAGTTTAAAGGATGATTAAAGGACAATTTCTATAAACTGAATTTATTTCTGCTAGAAAAATGGAGAAGTATTTTGAGTGCCCCTAATTTTTCCCACATTTAATACTCCACATTATTAAAAAAAAATTCAAAATTCTTTAGAAAATGAAATAAGAATAAATTATTTCTAGACATTAGTTTAATTCAATTAGTTAATAATTAATGATGGGGTAGTTGTAATTAAATTTTGAACATATTCTTAAAAATATGGGGATGGGAGGAAAATTTTAAAACAAACTTGTTAACAAGAAGAGTAAAATGTAAGGCTGAGTTCATAAATTAGATAATTTTTTAAATTGATAAAGCTAATTTTAAACTAAATCTTCAGTTATTTTATAATATAAACAGTAACTAGTATTTTCTCATTCAAATTACATTATCAATCATATTTTTCCTTTTTGTTTATAACTTTTATTTCCTTCTGAGCCAGTATATTTATGTAGAAAGAAACAAAATAAATTTGCCTGTAACAAATACATGTTAATTAGAAAAATGACCAAAGTTGGTCACAAATGATAGAGTAAAGAACTGAATAGTTTGTTTCTTTGACTATTATAATAAATCTTGATGTTTTCCACTTAAGGTCTTCCGACCACTTCCTTCTAGATGCCTTTTTAGGAAGTCTCATGAAAGTCATTTCTACCCTTTTGTTTTGCTTTTTTAAAATAAAAAAATGCAAAATTAGCAGTAGAACAATGATTTCTATGTTCATATCATGCTCATTTCCATGTTCATATCACCATGTTCATTTTCAGTTTCTTGACTGTCTTAATGGGTAGGGTTTTCCAATGTTTTGAGGGTGCATAGTTCCTACTCCTCTTCTGTTTATTAAACAGAACTGGGGCAATCTTTGGATACTTTCAGATAAGGATATAAATACTTCAGATTGCAAGGTGCCATATCCAACTCGAGACATAATTTATATTGAACAGTCACTGCCAGATTAGAATAGCAAAAGGTTTTACGCACATGCAAAAATCACCTGAAATAATGATTAGGACAGGAAGAAGAAAGTGCTTAACCTTTGAAATAAAATAATCATGATATAATGAAAATCAAACCATTTATCAGAAACTGATAAATATATATTCAATGCATCTGTGAATATAAATCAGCAAAATGGGAATTACCACCTTTGAACTTCCTTGTAACTTACTTTGGTATATTATTTTTTAGCAATTTAGATATTTTACATGACAGAATTGTCAAATCTAATGCACAGTGGGTCCAGGCCCATACTAAACTAAAGAACTAAACTTTATGAAAATAAGACTCCATCAAATAATATTTGAATCCCTATGATTTAGGAAAAAGTGAACTAAACAAGCCAACGCATACACTCATTCATCTAATATAACTGAATATTAATGGGGCTTTTATATGTGCCAAGTACTATGTAGAATGCTAATGAATACTGGTGAACAAAACAGGCATTGCGCCTGTGTTCCTTGAGTTCACTCTTAAACTGAGGAAAGAATCAATAAACAAAAAGTCACTAAAATAACAACTACAAAATTATTATGTTGAGAAAGACTTTAGAAGAAAATTGTAGCATATAGTGGTTGATCGGAAACCACCTTTAAAAATGTAAGATCAGCTGTCTTCTTTATTTTAGGTTATTACTACATGTGTGTAGTACATAATGTTTACACTCCTTGTGTGGAGTTGATACACAAACATAACACATCCTAATAACTTTTCTTTCATCATGTGTCCCCCTTGCTCCTTCCCCTAATCGTCTTCCTCAGTTCATAATAGTTAAATTTTGGCAGCGGCCTCTATGTTCATCAACAGATGAACTGATAAAGAAAATGGGATATTTATATACCATGGAGTATTACTTTATCATAAAGAAAGAAAAATTTGAGTCATTTGTAGGAAAGTGGATGCATCTTAGATCATAATGTTAAGTGAAATGTGTGAGACACACAAGCTTAAATATCATATGGTTTGTCTTATATCAGAAACCCAGAGTAAAAATGGAGAGCAAAACAAAAGACAGGTAATAGGAAATAGGGAGATCATTCTCGCCATCTTTAAAGACATTACATACATGTTGAATCTTGAGGATCAGGCATAATCTAGAAGAAGAGCAAAGGGGACACGTGGTGGCCAATGGCACCTGGGCCAATGGACTTGTGCCTCATTAATGTCTGTAACATTTTATCAACATTCACAAAGTATAGAACGAAATCTATCAGGTATTAGTAGCCTTACTATTTTTACAAGACTATGTGCCTTTTTTAACAGGTATATGAGCACATTTTTCTTTTATTGATGACTTGAATTTTAAAAAATTAAATAACTTCCTTTATCAACTCATCCCCAGTTATTAGCAAGCTCTAATAAAAACTTTAATTACCATTCTTACCTTGAATGAAGTTTTCCTGAGAAACATAAGGCCTAAAAAGGGATTTCATACATATTTTTTTCAAGAATCAGACAATATTACAAATATACTGAGGTGGGGATTAGTTTTATGACTCATAATAAAAATATTCTCAGACTTATAACACAAATATGATTATAATGTATTGGCCTTAATTTTTTTCCATGAGTTGCATTTTCTTACACCCAATTTAAGAGCTGGTAGAAGATTTTATTACTTACAGTTTAAGTGTGAAAATCGTGGACTAGACAGGAAATGACTGTGATTCTGCCAAGAGGATGAATGATCTAACCCACGAGTATGGGAACCTTGAGGGAAGGTTTTGTCATCCTAAAAAAGACAGTATGCATTTCAGTTCAATCATTTCAAAACAAAAACTGAGACTCATTCAAGTGTACTGAAGTTGAAACTGAACCTTAATATGCAAGCTACATTAGATTTGCACAACTTACTACAATTATAATGTTTTAAAAAATAAAACGTGCATGTGAGAGAAAATATTTTAAAAATGGAAACAAATCACTCATTGCTATGGCAGCATGACATTTCTTTCCAGTCTTTTTTTCCCTCTGATTAGAATTTATAAACATGTTCTTAAAACTCTGTTGCTTACATTTATATTATAAATAGCTTAGAAATCATTATAAAATTGTAACTTTCAGCTTAAGGATTACTCCCGATGCTATCCAGTAGATACACTATGCTAGCCATTATTTTACTTGGCATTTAGGTTATTTCCAGTGTTTTATTACTATAAATAACAATGTGAGAAGTATCTTTAAATATATAACCCTTTCCATATTTAGGTGTATTCCTTATGACACATTCTTACATGGAAATACTGAGTCAATAAAAGCAACCTGATGTTTTCAAACACATTTAGCTGGGCAGCCTTCTATAATGATTTTATTAATCCTCTAATCCATTCAACAAATATTTAATACATGAACAAAAATGAGTACATAAAATATCTCTCTCCTTACATATTGTATGAATGCCTCTTTCTCCACAAATCTCATCTAAAAATGAGGATTACAACTTTAAGTAATATTATTATTTAATAGATTAAAACAGGTGATTTAAGAAACAATAAAATTGCACTTTTCTCTCATGAATGTTTTCTCATTATACACTACACTTTTTTTGTTCATTCATTCCACAACAATTTGTTGGGTACCTTATATGAGCTGAGCAAAGGATTAACAAGACCTCAGCACAGTCAAGAAATTTTCCAGGCTTACATAAGAGACAGGTGTTAAACAAATATACTATACTAAACATGGTATTATTAAAAGCTATCATAATTGCTGGAAGAATAGTAAATAACAAGAAGAACCAAATTTAGATTAGCACTCGAAGAAGACTCACCAAAAGATAATATTTAAGGTAATATTTGAATGCTGAGTGTAAATCAATGAATTAAACTGGTGACAACTTATGGGTGGTGGATGGAAGAACGGCAGTGGAGTGGGGAAGCAGGGAATGATGCTGCAGTCCTAGGTAAGTGCCAGGCAGAAATACTTGCTGCATCCGAAAACTGAAGGAGGGCCTCAGGGCTTAGTATACGGAGCCTGGACCAGGCAATTACGTGAGGTGGGCAAAGGTCGTGTTTAGGATTTCAGATTTTTTTTTTCTGAAGACAATCAGAAGGCAATCAAGGGTTTCAAGAAGAATGATGAGCTCTAATGTATACTTTTCAGTGCAAACACTGAGGTAGGATTATAGTTGACAAGGACAACTATGGGGTCTGAAGAGAGGGAGGGATTAAGAATGTTGCGATACCTCTGTGGGCCAGACCTCAGGACAAAAGATAAAACAAATGCACTCACATACTTCCTCAGGATAAATACCGGGGACTGATATTCTAAATAGGTATCCCCTTGAGGAAGCCAGAAGACGCCACTAACCCAACCCCTACAGGAAAAGGCCCTGTTCTGTATTCACACCACTTTGCTGGTTTCCCCATTTGATCCCATTTAATTACCTGAGCAATTATACTCTTAATCTTATTGGTTGACCACAGTTCTGTCCCACCTCATGCCCACCTTGCGATTTCCCATTTTTCCCCACCTTAGACCAGCCTCGCCTCATGGTTTCACTTAATAAAATCCCTACAAAAGGCAGGGTCTTTGGCAACCCACTTGGGACCCCTTCTGTCTCTCTCTCAAACAGAAGCTTTTTTTCTCTCAATATGTATTATGCTAAAAACAAACAAACAAACAAACAAACAAAAAACACTGCCAAGCATTCTACATGAAATAACAATGGGTTGGGTAGATCAAAAAGGTTTCACAGAACATGGCCCCAACATACAGTAAGGCAGTATGTAATATGGCAGTCTGATGAATTAGTTGTCATTCTCTGTATTGAGTACCAATTTTGTATTTATATTTGTCACATACATTATATGTAACTGCAAAGAATGGCCAGAAAGAAAAAGGTTATACATACACAAGGCCAACTTACTCTAAGCAAAAAACATGTACATAATTCTCATATAGCTCAAAATCCTAACTTCTGGTCCCAAAAGAGTTTGGGTCTATTTAAAACACAGACACTGAGGTTTTTTAACCAAGTGATTCTTTTTTTTAACCCATTATGGTGCTTTCATTACAACCTGGGAGCAATTTACTATAGGATTTCTATGAAGCAAAGGATATGCATTGTGTTTTGAATTTATTCCAGCAACTAGTAAAGAATGAACAGATATGGGGAAGTTCAAGTCAGGTGAGACAGCCATTAACTGTGGCTCAGATGTGAAATATTAAAGGCCTGGATGGGGTGGGAAAATGCATAAATGGAAAGGAGATTAGAGTCTTAGTTTGGATTGTACCTAGATGTTCCCCCAAAGCCTCTGTAGTCATGGGGGGCAGGCTTTTCCGAGGTGGCTGAATCATGTGATTGGTTCATGGTCCAATGCTGGGAGGGTGCTGGGATTCAGGGTGTGAGTGCTACACGTGCCCGAGAGCAGGCAGCCTGCCTACAATATGAACGACAGGAACAGGCTCTCCTCTGTCCTCTTTCCCTTGCTTGCTTTTGCTGTCTTCCACCACCATCAACTCTGTCCCTTTGCAATGTGTCGACCTGCCTTGCGGCCAGCAGATTATGAACTGAAACTTCTACAAGCTGTGATTCAAAATAAACCTTTCCTCCTTTAACCATGGGTGTCAGGTATTTTGTCTTGGCAACGAGAGAAAAGTAACCAGGACAAGTCTCGACTGGTGTTAGAAACCCCATTGAATCATGGTGCAGATCTGAAGCATGAAAGAGAAAAATGTGAATGGTTTCCTACTGAAAGACACTTCGATGATTAAGGGCCAGTAAGAGAAAAGAAACACATTTTGCTCACTGACCCTGGAACTGAGAACGATAGTGAACAATAAGAGTAGTGATGTAAATTTGCACATCATGCTAGAACACAGAGCATAAAGATAGCCTCAAAATGTGCCTGCTAATCACTGTGAAAAAATTATGATTAGAGGTCCCATTTGACACTGCTATTCCCCTTCAAGGTATCTTTCTTAAAGAATTAAAAACATCATACCACAGCAATATATGTGCACTCATGTTTATAGCAGCACAATTTGTAATAGCTAAATCTTAGAAACCACTCAAATGCTCATCAGCCAAGGAATGAATAAAAAAAGTGTTGTCTTTTATATAACGGAGTACTACTCAGTCATAAAGAAGAATACAGGTAAATGACTGCTACTCGAGACCACACTCATAAGTGAAATAATTCAGACTCACACATGTAAACAGCACATTGTCTCCCTAGTGTAAGAAGCTGAAAGAGTGAATAAGATCCAAAATGTACAATAGATATTGTGAAATGGGAAGAAACTGTTCAGAAGGAAAGAGAAACTGGGATAGGGAAAAGAAAAAAATACAAGATAATTAAGATAGTTATATTACTAGTTTTTTTAGTTCATTGAAAAGAAAAGTTTGTGTTAACATTGTTTGGACAATTTTTCATGCCTCTATCTTGCACTCTGAGTAATTACTTTGAAGATAATAATATGCAATGCATTAACCATTGTTACTCTCCTGTTATCTTGTTTTGAAATTCTGCCTTTTTTTCTGTTTAAAATAAAATTTTAAAAAAATGTGTCTGCTAAAGTAAGGATAAAAAGATATTTAAATACTGTTCATTCTTTCAAAAAAAAATGATTTTACATTTTAAAACAAAATCAGCTGGCATCAAAACAGGTTATATACTTCTTGTATACAGAAAAAGAACAATTTATACTGTTAGTGATAAAATCAACTCCCTGGTATATGATGGTAAAAATATGGCACCAGCACATTTCATTCCTAGCAAATTTGGAAAATACAAGAAAACATTAAGAAGGTAAATGAACCAATGAATTAAAAATAACCCCCAACCTAATTTAAGGTACATTTTTTATTTCTTATTTTAAGTATCTTTTTATATTGAGATCATCATATGTCAAGTTTTCTGTCTTTTCTTCTCTTTTCCCCTTCTTCCTTGCACTGGGGGGTTGAACTCAGGACACGGCACTACTAAGTGTATGCTCTGTCATTGAGTTATGGCCTCAGTCCTTCCTATTTCTTTCAAATAACATTATATATGAGCATTTTCTCTACAATCATCATCATTGTTATTGTAAATCATAGTTTGCTATACTATTTTTATAAATTCAATGTTGACTTCAGTTTTTTCTATAATAAGTAATCATTTTATACACATCTTGGTATAACAACCTCTTCATATTTTGTTTACTTGATGTATGTTCCTAAAGGTATCATTAGTAGATGCCACATTTTAAGATTGTTTATATTTATTTCATCTAAAATATGAAGCTTATGAATATAGTTTTTCATAATATCCTCTAATTATCCTTTTAATGTCATCAGGAGCCCTAGTAATGTCCTTTATTCATCCCTAATTTTTTTTAAACTTTAAACAGAAAAAAGAAACAAATAGTTTCAAAACAGGCTAGTAGAAGAGTAACAATCAAGACATTGCACATTGTTATATTCAGAGTAGTTGTTCAGAGTACAAGATGCAGGCATGAAACACTGTCCAGGAAATTACTAGCACAAAATTTTCCCCTCAGTGAACCAAGAGAAATCAGCTGTACAACTATCTTAACTGTCTTGCGTTTATATATATATTTTTTGCCTTTTTCCTTCCTTCCTTTTCCCTCTCCCATCATAGTTTTTCTTTTCTTTTGAACAGTTACTTCCCTATTCACAATATCTACTATACATTTTGGATCTTGTTTACTTTTTCAGCTTCTCACACTAGTAAGACAACATGATGTTTACATATGTGGGTCTGGTTTACTTCATTTATGAGTGTGGTCTTGAGATGCATTCATTTACCTACAAAAGTATCAAGTTTATCCTTTTATGGCTGAGTAGTATTCCATTAAAAAATATAAACATATCTTTTTTATCCATTCCTCAGTTGATGAGCATTTGGGTTGCCTCCAAGATTTAGCTATTAAAATTGTGCTGCCATAAACATAGGTGTACATATATAGCTGTGGAATGATATTTTTAGTTTTTCTGGAAAGATACTCAAGGGGAATAGCTGGGTCAAATGGGACCTCTATCCCTAGTTTCTTAAAGAAATCTTCACACTGATTTTCTCAGTGGTTGCACCTGTTTTCACTCCCACCAACAGTGGAGAAGAGTTCCCTTATCCCCACAACCCCACCAGCATTTGTTACTGGTTGTTTTTTTGATGACAGCCATTCTTTCTGGAGTGAGATGGCATCTCAGTGAAACAAACATAGTGAAAACGGCCCTACTCCCCAAACTGCTATACAGATTTAATGCAATCCCAATCAAAATACGATTAGCACACCTCACAGAACTCGACAAAATATTCCTATAATTCATTTGGAACCAGAAGAGACCTAGAATAGCAAAAGCAATTCTGGCAACAAAAGTAAGTCAATGGAAATCACACTTTCTGACCTGAAATTACACTACAAAGCTACTGTGATAAAATCAGCATGGTATTGGCAAAAGAAAACAGACTAAGTATCAGTGGAACAGAATACAAGATGCAGACACAACTACAAACACACTAAACCATATTATCTTCAACAAAGGAGCCAAATATGTTCTCTGGAAGAAAGATAGCCTCTTTAATAAATGGTGCTGTAAAAACTGGCTTTCCACATGTCTATCATCATGCACTAAACTAAAGTCAAAATGGATCAAAGATCTAAATATTAAAATAGAAACACTAAATATACTAGAAGAGAAAATAGGCAGAAATCTTCAGGACAAAGTGTAGGCAGAGACTTCATGAACAAAACCCAGACTGCACAGGAAATACAACAAAGAATCAACAAATAGAATCTCACCTTATTAAAATGCTTTTGTACAACAAAAGAAATCACCAACAAAGTGAAAAGACAACACACAAAGTGGGAAAAAATTTTAGCCAATAGTCCCTCAGATAAAGGACTTCTATCTAGAAGATATAAAGAATTGAAAAATCAGAACCCCCCAAATTCAAAGACCCAATCCAAAAATGGTCATCTGAGATGAATACACACTTCTCAGATGAAGAAATACAAACGACAAATAAACATATGAAAAAATGTTCAGCATCACTGGTCATTTGAGAGATGCAAATTAAAACAACACTGAGATTCCATCTCATCCCTAATACTGGACATGTGTACTTTTTTACCCCTTAATTAGTCTGGCTACAAGTAGTTAAATTTCATCAGTTCTTTTCAAGGAACCAGTTTTAGTGGAACTGGTGGTCAACTTAAAAACCAGCTGAACTGAATCAATGTGGTACTGAGTGTAGATGGCCCACCTGAGGATTGTTGCTAGCATAAAGAAAGGAGGCTTGGAGAGGAAGAGTGGCATTGTGGGTTCTAAGTCTTGTTGTTTGGCGCCATTGGTTCTCCTGGAGGAGCTTGTCCTGCTGGCTCCCTGACATGAACTTGGTTATTGACACTGGAGGAGCTTGGGACCTTGTTGCTGAGGATGGCTACGGTTCACTTTGGTCCTTACTTTAAGCACTCCTTCCTGGCTCTGGGTGGTGGGGGGAAGATGTGTGCTGTTTAATCTCCAGGAGACATTTGTCATGCTGGCTTCCTGATATGTACTCGGCTGTTCTCATCATTGGAGGAATTTGGGACATCACTGTCATGAGGATGGCTGTGGTACTTTTCGGGGGAGCCCTGGTTCTTATTTTGAGTATCACTTCTTGGCTCCACTGCAGAACCCTCAACCTACTGTCACATATCCTTCACCCCACTGGCATAGACTTTCTAGCCTCCAGTGCTGACCTTTGGGTCTTCCCAGCGCAGATCTGTAAAACAGACTTACATGAATCATTGTCGTGGGCTCTAGGACTCCAGGTGGATTCATGGGAGGTACTGACATGGGCTCTAGGTCTTCAGTTGGACTCATGCAGGACATTGCTGTGGGATCCAGGCCCTCAGCTGGATTTTCTAGGTCTTCAATGTTGTGGACAGATTTCCTATACTTTCTTGTATTTAACTCTGGGTGACCATCATAAAATAATACTATAAATTCCGTGTCCTGCATGTAATTATTCTCCTTGCAACTCCTGAATACAACACCAGTTTTTGTTTATTTTTGCTATTTATCAGCTTTTTATTTCATTGCTTTCTGTTCTTTACCCTTTCCTTACCTTTATACACTTCGGACTTAACATGCTCTTTGTTTTCTATTTCTTATGAAGGAAGTTTAAATTATTGATCTTTCCATTCTTGTAGTACACCCATTTAATGGTGCAAATTTCCTCCAAGCACGTTTTAGTGCATCTCATAAAATTTGATATGGTGTGTTTTTTCATATAGTTAAATATTTCTAATTTTCCTTTGAATTTCTTCCTTGACTCATCCCTTAGATTACAAAGGACTGTGTTATTTAATTTGTAAATATTTGGGAATTTCCCAGATATCTTTCTGTTGTTGATTTCTAGCTTCATTCCATTGTAGATAAATAACATATTTTGCATAATTTCAATCACCTTAAATTTATTGAAACTTGTTTTATCAGAGTGTAGTCTATCTTGAAGAAGAGTCATGCGTACTTGACAAATAATGTGTAATTAGCTGTTGTTGGGCTACTCTATAAACGTCAGACAGGTATAGGGAATTGATAAGGTTAAGTCTTTCCTATCTCCATTGATGTTCTACCTATTCTTATCCTTACTCAAAGAGGAGTGTTGAAATTTCCAGCTATAATAGTGGATATGTCTAATGCTTTTGCAATCATACCAGTTTTTGTTTCACACATTTTGATGCTCTGATAATAGGTGTATGTACATGTATGATTCTTATTCCTTCCCTAAAATTTATAATAGTTGATTTATTCATCATTCAACCACTCCCATATTTCTTTCATACATGGAAAATGAGGAAATTTAACAATAATATGTCTTTCAGTTCTAACATTTTATATCTTGAAAGAACTGTTAGAATCTTTCATATTACCTTGAAAAAAGAACCAGTGAAATTAACACTGAAAGAAATACATCTTGTAATTCCTTTGAAGAATCGGTATACTGGCACATGAAAAAAGTACTTTCATATCTCTAATTCTGTATTGATATTCATTATTATTTGTGCCTGGATGTCCCCCCTAAGCCTCAGACAGTCATGGAGACAGACTTCTAGAATTTTAATTGATTTATGGTCCAATGCTGGGATTATGGGTGTGAGGCCTACACACAGTATAAGGGATAGAAAAAGTCTTCTCTCTGTGCTCCTCCCTTTTTGCTCTTTTTGCTTTAGCTGTCTTCTGCTGCCATGAGCTATTGCCTCTCTGCCATGCCATACTGCCCTGGAGCAGGCTGAGTATGGACTGAAACCTCCACAAACTGTGAGCTAAATAAACCTTTCCTTCCTTAATTTTGGGAATTGGGTACTTTGTCTCAGCAATGACAGAAAACTAACCAAGACAATATTTAATCTACAGAATGTCTATACATGTAAATTTTTCAAGTTGATCATAAGTATTAAAAGAAAACATTTATGTATTAAAAAGAAAGATCTATCGCAATTTTTTTGATTCATTGCAATTTTGATAATTTCAGCTTTTTCTTTTTCCTAACCAATTCAAATATCTTTAGCACGAGGGTCTATTTTTATATAGTCTTAAGTCTCAACAAACTAGGTAGCCAGAATTCTCTGTAAAAACTCTATGGGATGGAGGAACCTGCAAGTCCTAATATTTTCCCTGGGTTTCTTCCACCTTTCTCTCATAAGCCACATTGTAATTGGTTTCTTAAAGCTGTTCCAGCTTGACTAAATTTCTTTGCTGAACTGATATCTAGTGATTAATATTTAATGATCCCACAAAGTATTTTTCTCTCAGGAATACTGTAAGTACAAAGTTAATAAGATAAATGATACATTTAATTTTTGAATTTTAATTTATCCAACCTTTTCCCTAGAGCAAAGGAAAAAAGCACATATGCATTTCTGAATCTGTAGTAGAAATGTTTTCTTGGATCTGTCTCTCATCAATGTACCATCTCTCCTTTTCTGCTCCACTCTAAATTCTCAATGTTCCATTAGTGGTTAAGAAAGTGTAACATTTTCCTCAGCATACTTTATTCCTGCTTGAAAGTTCAGTCTCAGTAGATGGCTTATTTAAAGTCTGCCCTTCCTATCTCATTCTACATGTCTGCTATTTCAGATTTCCACCTCTGTGAAGTGGACACTTTGATTACTTTCATTCACCCATCCTTCCATTTACCCGTTCAAGTGCCACCTGTATTAAGGAACTCAGTGAAGATCACAAATGATCATTTCTTGACCAAAAAAATTATATGGTGGAAGTTGAGCCACTGTAGACTGCTACATTCTTAGTTTTTTTTCCATATAAAAAAGTAAAGTTCCAGATCAGATCATCTCCAAGATCTCTCACAACTAACGATGCATCACTTTTATTCAAACTTTTTTTATCATTCTAATCAATCTGGACAGAACTCCTGAAAAGCTGGTGTATCTATTGTTACCATAGGAAATCCAAACCGATTCAGCAATACTATAAACCCAAAAGATTCATCCACCAGAATAACAGATTCAATGAACTACTTGTTAGATCAGTCATTTGAAGCTCTTTAGTAGTTTATCCCATAGTACGATAATTTTTTGTTTTATTTTGAGACAAGAGTCTCACTATGCAGTTCAGGCTGGTATTGAGCTCACTTTGTAACCCAGGCTGGTCTAAAACTTGCAACGATCCTCCTGCCTCAGCCTCCCAAGTACTGGGATTACAGGTGTGAGCCACCATGCCTGGCTCATAGTACAATAAATTTATCCCTGCTTCATTGTATAAAATTTTATGTTCCTAGAAAATCAGTAGTGAAGTCAGGCATAGTGCCACATGCCTGCAATCCCAGCACTCAGGAAGGAGGCTAAGATGGAGGAATTACAGAGAGAGTTCAAGGCCAGCCTGGGCTACAAAGCGAGTTCAAAGACAACCTGCACTACACATAGCAAGACTGTTTAAAAAAAACTCCAAAATTAATTAATTAAACAAAAATAAAACCAGTAGACAAAATATTTTTATATACTTCATATTTGTCTCCACATGACTTTAATCTATTTTCAGACACCAAATTACTCACAGTAGATAAAAATTTATCATTAAAAGGATTCTCAGAAATTGTCTCACTCTTAACAACAAAGATGTGAGATGTTTTAATGATGCTGGTCTCATTATAATCATTACTTACTCTTTTACATATTTTAAGGAAAACAATCATTCTTTGGATGAATGTACTTTACAATGTCTATTTCTTTGCTTTTTCAATGAGCTTGTTGAGCAAATTATACAGTGACTTGGCAAGGAACTGGGTTTGATGCAGTGGGGCAGTGGGGCTCTAGCAGGCTTAGCAATTAATATTTTCAATTAAGTACCTATGGGTATTCCTGAGTAATCACTTTTGATGCATTATTATTCTCACATTTCATAAAAAAGAAAAAAACTCAACATAATTGATGATCTTTTGTCTAATATTTCTATCTTTCTTTCTTTCTTTCCGAGACAAGATATTACTATGTACTTCACGCTTGCCTCGAACTCATGGTGATCCTCCTGCTTCAGCCTTGCAAGTGCTGGCATTACAGGCATATGCCTATACTCCCAGCCTTGTCTAACTTTTAAGTACAAAATGAAATCAACCAGTTAAACATTTTGGCAGCATATTAATCTTGACCACTTCGAAACAATAAAAATGTATGTATATTTCAGCACAATTTGACTGTCTACAAAGTTTTAGATGAATTATCTAAGCATTACTGGAAAATAGCAATTAAATTTTTGTTAGAATTCCAGAAAGGCTGAAGCTGGAAAAAACTTTTTAAAAATGTTTTAAATCACCAATTTAATATGTATTGTATTTAACATGTATTTCTGAAATAAAACACAAGACAGACACTGTGTGCTCTCAATGGTATACCATTCAGTAAGGCAGCATATCTCAAGCTTCAGTGTGCAATGACTCATACAGTTATATTATTATTTTATTCTTTATATTCTTAAAATTTTATCTTGTACTCTCTATATATGAGAAGCCTAAGAAATCAGTTTATAAGCACAGATATGTATTTGCATAGCAGTTTACATAAAATTTCCTATCAAAACATGGATAAGAGTGATTATAAATGAGATATTTGAGGCACCATAGTGGTAAAGTATCTTCAAATTTCCACATGGTTGCTACTATTACCCCTAACAAATATCTGTAAAATCAGACAAATAATATACTAGTGATATACTTTGATAATCACTAAAATAAACACGTTTATTCATCACTTTTACAATCTTGAGTTGCACCAGGAGTTACGCGTAGTGTGCTTTAGAAATTATGGTTATAGAAGACTTAAGTCAGAAATAGCTGACTCTAGAGAGAAAGTGCTAACAGCCATTAATTGCTGAGAGCAAGGCAGAAACAAATCATAGTGAGATTCAATGAGGGAGAAATGACTTCCAGCAGCAAAATATGTCTTTACATCACACACATGTTTATATCAACCCGGTATGACAAAGAACTTTGGCTGCTGAAAGCCATTATCAACACTTCCTTGCCTACCTCATCTTATGCTTAACAACATTTGTGTCTTTAAAAAGCTGTTGCATATCAACTCTTCAGTTAGAAGTTAAAAATTATGATTTTTCTTTCAGGTGGAGGAAGAATAGGAAAAATTAGGTCTTCTGTGATTTTACTAAGGTAACAAAATAGGGACTTTTTTTGGACAAAATTGTATTCCTCTGTGAATTCAGATTAGCAATGCTGTGTAACTGGCTGACTTTTGGACATTCTGTTCTATTTGAAACAGCTGGGACAGCAAGGAAGCCTGTATGTCCTTCAGAAACTCAATTAGGCTGGATGGAAAAGAGGCCATGAAATGTTTCCTTAGTCTACAGAGAGTCAGTGAAAATGTGTTAGGTTCAGCTTGGAATTGAATTCTAACTATAAACCTTCAGATTGGGCGTTGTTCAATCAGCCTGGTCAGCTTAGTGTAATATTACATTATTGTATTTTCATATTACATTATGCTCTTATAATTGTGCATGTTCTCACTACTCAAAATCTCAACAGGTTTCTAGAAACCTGATCACTGTTGTCCTGGTGACTGCCTGGAATAAACAGCAGATCAGCTCTGGCCTTGGACTGAATGAGAACTTGACTTGCTCCAATCCTGCTAAACTTCCTCTCCACTGGTGACACGGGCACGCTGGATGTATCGCTGCTTTCTTAAAGCAGTGACAACATGACAAGTTGGTTGCCAGTATGGTTCTGCTATTTCAGCAGTGACTTGTCTGTCAACAGCAATATTGTCAGAGTTCTACAACTGAAATGTGAATAAGGAACCTCTTCCAAACTAAGATGTGGATAAAACATTTCTCTTTGCCTTGCTATCATAAGTCTCTGTTCAAAAAGACTCCTAAGCATCTTTTTTCCTCTAACTACCAATGCAGTTTATTCCACCTTTATTCCACCTACCCTGTTCTCTGCACTACCAATGTTTGTGTAAAGGCTTTAAATTTCCAAGGGTTTAAAAGATTTCTCTTATTATACCCTTCTCTTGAATCCCTAGAACAGTGTTTCTCTATTAGAATTTATTAGTATTTACTTACTTGGTAAGTAAAGAAAAGAAAGTGTTTCATATAATGTGTAAAAGAAAAAAGATTGCTATTCTAATTATTCCTTTTGCTAGACCAAGGGTTGGCAAATTTTTCTAAAAAGGGCCTGATAGTAAAATTTTAGACTCTGAGTCATACAATTTCCTTTGTACTACTCAATCCTACAGGAAAGTAGTATCCAAAGGCAGCCATAGACAGTGTGTGAATGAGTATGGCTGTAGTCTAACAAAATTTTATTTACAAATGCAGTTGGCAGGCAAGGCCCAGGCTATGGACAGACAGTTTGCTGACATCTGTTGTAGAACAACTCTTGCAAAAATTATCTTTTAGAATTAAGATGATATAGTAACTATTCCTCCTTGAAGATCATGCCCTCTGCACCTTTACACACGTCCTCCACCTCCATACCCAACAGGTAGTATAGTGTTTTGCAATATGTTTACTTAATTAAAATGAATTCTATAGTCACTGATTTCCTGGCAACACATAGAGTTTTAAGCAGAACCACTGAACTGAAGTCCCAATAATGTATAGATTTTAAAACTCTGTCCTAGAAAATGTAGGAGCACTTTATAAACTGATGAAATAATATCTTATGAAACTGATGCTACACTAAATAGGTACCATCTCTCTTCACAGTTCTAATTTCGCTTATTTGTAGCATTTTTTCAGCATATCAATAATTAATCAGAGATAGTATTAATTATTCACAGGCCAAGAAACTTTCTTACAACCCACCTAACCACAAGCTTCTTTAGAAGTTGTTTTGCCTCTCAGTCCCTTTGAGTAACTTATTTTCATGAAAACAATATCACCAAGTAACTGTTGGTATCTACAACTAGAAAAAATGTAGTTCCACATTTCCTATCCAATGACTACAAAATAAGTGATATTCCCACAAATTTTGGGTTGGATTACTGTAGCAAGTCAATGTAGTCATCAATGAAATGGAAAAAGTTGTAAAATGCTTTAGTAATACTACTGTGGAACAATGCCATCATAAAGCATGCTTTCTGATCCTTCCTACACTTGTACTATCTATTTGCTAAGCTTTCAAACTTGCTTCTCACTTTGCCAAGTGTTGGCCTATCTTACAAGCCAGGCCTGATTTTGTCTTCAGCTGCAAATGTAATTTTAAACAGAACTTCAATGAGTTTACCAGCTGAAAATGTTAAACATTCATATCTTTGCCATTTTCTGTTATGGAAATTGCGGTGATTTACAGCAATTTGGGTCCCACTAGACAGCACTGACTCACCTGATAGCAAGTATTGCTGTATTTGGAAATAATGTTTTCAATGTTTTACTTGCATCTAGACCTCTGTTGAACTAAGAGATATGTGTTGTGTTTCTGTACTTCTGAAGAAAACTTCTACATACTGAAATATAATCTTAACATTTGTGACTTCTAAAAAGCTCAAGAGATAAAAGGTCTAAATTTATACTGTGATAGTATCCCAATCAAGTACAAAGCTTACTAAGTCTATAACCTTACTTTCTTTACTAGTGAGTGAAGAAAAATGATTTCCAACACACCAGGACCGCTGTGAAAATTAAATATGATAGAACACATAAGGCACTTAATTCCCACAAAAAAGCGATTTCATGTAGTTTGTTCTAACACGTGCTCAATAATTAGTGATTATCATTAGCCCTTGTTGCCTCAACTTTGTTTTTCTGCTAAAGTATGGATCTTTGCTTGAGTATGTAAGACCTGATGGGAATACTGGAGAATGACTTAGGGAACTTAAAAATTGCCACATGAGATAACACTTTTGCCTCTACAGTCGATAATACCTATCTACAAAAAAAAGGTAGAAAGAAACAAAGTCATAAGAAGTCCTTTTCTCAAAAAATGTATCAATAATATCACATTACTGTTAGTTTCTGTTTGGGATGGAGGATGTGAAGTACATAAGTATACTAAGGAGGATTTATGCCTTTATATTCACTAAGCATCCTATCCAATTACATTCTGGGGAGGGAGAGAGCATTGTGGAAATAATTTTATTTGGCTATAATTACTGGATACATACAGTGTATTGAATATTTATAAATATTAACGTTTGTAAGAATATGAAGTATCTTGGTTACTTTTCTCTCATTGTTGGGACAAAACACCGAACACCCAAAATGAAGGAAGGCAAGGTTTATTCAGCTCACAGTTTGTGGAGGTTTCAGTCCATACTCAGCTGTCTCCAAGGTAGGGTGGCATGGCTGAGGGGCAACCATTCATGGTAGCATCAGATACCAAAAGCAACAAGACCAAAAAAGGCAAAAAGGGAAAAGCAGGCCACCTTTCCTCCCTTACACTGTATGCTGGCTACCTGCCCCTTGCCGGGTACAGCACTCACACAGTCAATCCCAGCGCTAGACAATGGACCAATCACAAACACTAGACTCTGCCCGCCTTCGAAAGGCCTGCCACTCATGACTGCATGGGGCTTTGGGGGCACATCCAAACACAAACCATAACATAAAGGAAGCCAGAAAGATCTATTTATTTGGCAGGGGCTGTCTTTAAGAGCACATTTGAATATAATGGAGTCTTTCTAGGTCAGTGTTTTCAACAGGGGGCAATCTTATCCTTCAGGAGATATCTGGCAATATTTGGAGACATTTTTGATGTCACCACTTGAGATGTCACTACTGACATGTAGAGAGTAGACTCCAGGGATACTGTTAAACATGCCATGATGCATAAGCTAGATTCTACAGCAAATTACTGGTGTGAAGTATGATGCTACTGAGGTTGAGAAACTGCTCTGGGTTAAGAACTATTTAAAGCCAATAGGTTTATCATCAACCATAGATGGATATTGGGCAGGCTAGGGAGTGGTATATGTTCTGTCGATATGGTCAAATTTTCCCAGTCTTTTGTATGTTGGTTCCATGTTTACAAACCATAAGCTAAAGTACAGTATGGAGTTCATACACCCAGGAGAAGAACTACTGAAAATGCTAAGACTATAGTTTACAAAGTACTGAGTGTTACTTGACCTTTAAGGGACTTCAGTGCTAAAGGCAGCTGGAATTGAGCATAAAGGAGGGCAATTATCCACACTAAGACTTTGATCATTGAAGTGACCGGGAGTTTTTTGGTTCAAGATATCTTGAGCAGCATCAATCCTCAAAGACACGGAGCAAGAATGTCACAGACTTAGTTTCCACATCAAAAATGTGCATAATCTTCAAAGAAAATCCTTTTCTTTCACAAGGGTCCTTATCCAAAAACACTGCCAGGGTTATTTAAGTGGTTGTGGGTTTAAACATGGCTAATACTCCAAGGCTAAAAATGTACATAAAGAACATTACCTTCAAGCTTTTGATTCTGTACCTGGTGTCATCTTGGCTTTGCCTAAGAGAATCTCTGTGAACTCTGTATTTAGAATATCTGCCATCCATTCTTTCAGATGAACAGCGGGAATCCTGGAAAAAACAAACAAAGAGTCTATACTGGTAGATGAAAGAAAAAAAAATCAGTGCTTGAAGTTAGTGTAAGAAAATATAGATATGTAGAAAGCAAATGATTATGATCATTTAGAAATACATGGGGAAAACAAGTCACAGAGAAAAAGAGAAGAAAATGGTGACTGTGGACAGTAACATAAAATGGGTCCCATATTGGCTAGCTAGATTTTCTTTACAACTAGCCTGATGCCATTCTGAAATGGCTGGTATCCATTAGTTGAAAGGAAAAAGGTTTGAGTGACAATTAGTCATCCGAACATGGTCATTAGTGACATACAATTTTGAACGATGTATATTGTCTTTTGAAATAGTACTCAGCATCAAATATTCTTGTTAAAAGAAAAAAAATGCGTTTAAAACTAAAGCCCTTCTATGTCACTTGGTCTTAACATTCTGTTTTTAAACTTAAAGTCATACTCAGTTTTGAATGGAAGGCTATCTCATTTGCCTTCATAAGCACAAAAAAATTCAGGAAATAAAGTATGAAACCAAAAATTCTCAAGGCCTTTTTTTTTCCCTTTGCTTTTTTGGAGGAGGAAGAAACATAGCACAGAATCGGTAGCCACTTGTTTAGATATTACTAACTAATCTTTCCCTTTTCAAGCTGAAGGCTTCAGTTTATTAGAACAGTTCTGAATTTTGAAAAAAACACTTAAAATTTCACTGTAAAGGCATTTTGATGTCAGTTTATATATATATATATATATATATATATATATATGCTAGACTTGTAGATAATTACTATGCCTACAACATTTGTATAAATAACTAGACTTGTAGATAATTAACCACTTGACAATTAACTAGGATCAAAATAATATAAACCTTTTAGCAATAGTAGAGAACACAATTTTTGAATTGTACCTATGAACACTGAATTCAGTGAAGACCACTGGAGAAAACTACGTTGTCACTGGAGGTTAAACTCTTAATCTTTTATGCTGCTGTCAGACAGACATCTGCTTCTCAGCAACAAGTGCCACCTGTTTCAATACTGCCTCTAACCCGTCCTTTTCATTTACTTAGATGACTTCTGTTACTAAAGAGCACACAGGAGACAGGATACGGGTATGATATGGTTCCTCCTATGCACACAGGGTTCTGTATGGGTTATGGAAACTATATGGTCTTGGATTCTGGCTTCATAATTTTTATTGGATTTAAACTGCAAAATATGATCAAATCATGGGAAAGATTCAGAATTTTAAAAATACATTAGAAATATGTGGTTTTGTCTATTTGTACTAGTCTAAATTTCAGGAAATGACAGCTTAAATCCTGGGTCTGAAAAATGTTTAATTTCCAAATTATAAAAAAAAAAATTCTGAGTGTAAGGTAATTTTAAAACAATGTAGGCTTTAAGAACCACATAAAATTAGTGCTACCAATAAATCCATATGGCATAATCTAGCTCTGTTTCCTTCCCATTGAATCCTGAAATAATATGTCAGATTTAAACAGAGCTTCATTCAGCTATTTTTTTAAGGTCAATGTGAAGCAAACAATTACATGGTTTCCAAAGGGAAACCCTCACCATTGTTAGCTTTGGTCATTTATTTATGTGTGTCACATTAACTATATTGATCCTACCAAATAAAATATAAATTGCTAAAAAGCTACATCTGTATTCCTAAGGGGATTATGAAGAAGTCCTCTGGGCAGGACTGGACGGCAGGGTTATTTGTTTGCATCTCTTCTGTGAGGAACTTATACATTTGCAGTAGGTGAATCCACACATGCAATTAATCGGCTTGATGTTGAAATGTTTTGTAGTTAGAGTTCTATCAATAAATATCATGGGATATTGTACCTAACACTCTATGTAGTTTTGAATTGATGTATCATAGTAGACCAATAACCTGTAAACTATTCTAGCTCTAAAACAGCAGTTTGTAAAAAAGAAGACACTTCACAAGTTAAAATTTTGCTAACCAAAAAGTTATCTATTGTCAATGTAACGGGTAACTGTCTTTAATTATCAGGTTTTACTAAATCATTATTATAGCTTTAGTGGGACAAATGAAGTTCTAGGGTAAGAGTCTCTATTTTCCAATATTCTGCCAATACTTAAGTTTTGTTTTCAGTCCTGATTTCACAAATGTCAACAAACTCTGAGAGGATGTAGTGTTAAAAGTCCCCAATGTTTTTCGGTACTTCTTCCCTTCCTACAATTTTCTCTTCACATCAGGAACATGTCAAGTCTTCTCATTGAGGTAAAAATACTGAAAGAGACAAGCCAACTTTTTCTCACTCGAAAGTCTTTGAAATCTTCCAGCAGGCTTAGTTTTTCAGGTACAGACTCCAGATGGTCCAATGCCACTCGAGTACTCTGAAAGACAAAACATGAGGAGACCAAACATTATACAGAATTCATTAATATGCTCAGAATCTAAATCTAAAACTAAGACGTACCACTGGCATAAGCAAATCAAGTTACGGATTTAGGGAGTCAAGTAAGAACAGATACAACAGTATTGCATTTCCAAGAATAAATATATCTTTTTAAATGAAAAAAATTATTTCCTTTCAAAAAGTATATGAGATTCATTTGCAAGACTGACTCAGATATAAAAACTCTTCTTGGATAATTGCTTTCAAGTGATAATGCCATGAAACTTTCTATAGACCATTTCATATTCACATTAATTTACAAATCTGCTTCAGTGAACATCAAAAATAAACCAGAAGGTAATACTGAGAAATGGATGAATTTGCAGTTAATTATCTATAGAGCATATGAGAGATTCTCAAATGTTACTGTTATCAAGAAAAACATTCTAAACAATTATTTTAGTTGAAAAAGAAATGGGGAGCAGTTTTCAAAAGACAGGAGAGATATCTGAAATTAAACATTTGTGAGAGACAGAGATCCTGTTGATTATAAATCAGTAACTTATTACACAATCTTTGATTAGCTGACCCTGTTATACCCATCAATATAAACATTAAGAGGGAAAGATCTAGAAATTATTTCAAAGCCAAATGTGAAATGAGATTAAGTGGAACAATAATCTTGAGACCAGAGACTACACAGTATGTATTGTATGTCTCTCTGTGCTTTTTGTCCTGTCAGTGCTAGATCATATAAGTAGGCAAAAGATGTTAGTTTTGGAATTTAAAGTGAACTTTAATTGTTTAGTGAAACAAACAAAAAACTATGGTCGATGCATAGGAATACAGTGAAATGTCCTTCAAAGACAAGGACATCAATTTCTAGAGTTGTAGAGAAGTTAGTGGCTACTTGATATGCCATGTGTTCTCTGATGTCTCCCATTTGAATGATGCTGAACAATGGACTCAGAGTGTGTCACTTTTGGACCAAAACAGTTAAACACCTGTGTGTTCCCCCCTTCATCTCAACTCCTGACATGAGGACTTCAGAGACTGTAAGCTCTTAAAAGTATACCTGTAAGACAGGAGAAAGCAGCCCACCCTATTGGTCTTCATTTGAGTGAGACAACCACCTCTATTTTGTTAGGCCATATTTTTGTTACATATTAATGCATGATTCAGCATTAATTATCACAAATAATATCTACACCAGAAATTAATATAATAGTAGACTAACCAGGTAATAGTACACTAATCAGCTCATCTGTCTTTTTATCAGGTGGGGGTTCTAAAATGTGAGTATCCAAGAATTTTTTTTTTTCCTCAGGATGAGTTTAGCTTTCTCCCCCTTATGCTTTGAAATCCTCCCTCCAAAAAGAAGTCCATTATCTGGCACCTCCAATCCTGGGCCTCACTGATGCAATTTATCCACCACATATATTTCCTATCTCCCACCAGATTTGGATGCAGGAAAGAATGGAGACAGAAAGCTAAGATTCTAACATTTTATTATGGATACTTTTGAGGTATTCCTTTCCACCTCCTTGTTCTGTAGTAACTGTACCAATTGTTTCAAGTCAAAAAGACTTCCTGGAATTCTCCAGAATGCAAGATACTTGTCCAGTGCCATCTCCTTGGCAAGCATTAGGGTTTTACCTTTTTAGTTCTGAGATACCTTAACACTTTGCAGTGTTCTGAGACCTGGAGATCTAGCTTTGTTCTAGTTTTGTCACATACTAATTGATGTTTTCATTTTTTTCTTCATAAGCTTATGTTTGTGATGTGATTTTAGAAGGGTATGAACACTCTTATTTCACCATTTTGAGTAGAAAGTTGTATGGACTTTTTTTTCAAGTTCATGTACTTCTTTCCCATTGTCCATTTACAAGATTTAGGTTTTCGTTTCTTCTGCTTTACATTTAATAATATTGTTAGTCCTGCTGAATGTACTCACACTACATGTATTTTAAGTGACTTAATTTAAACTTTTCATGTTCAGGAAACAGTCATCAAAATGATGTGTTTCTTAATATAGGCACCACAAGTGAGTTTAGGAGAGAAGGTTGTTTTACCCACCATCTTTACTATATTTACTTAAATAAATAATTTTGTATTTCCTAAGAATCATTCTGTCCCTTGAACAATAAAATGCACAGTAGTGTTCTGATGATTTTAAGGCAAAACTATATGCAATGAATAAAGTTCTCTTCATAAACACAGACTCTAATAGAGTTGTAGTATTAACATTTTAGTTTCTTTTTCATCCCATAATTTTTCTCATTCAGAAACAATTCTGTGAACATGGATTAAGTATGTTAAACTCATTTTAGTAACAAAATAAGCAAACAATCTCTTGCCCACCATAAAGCCAGAATTTTATGCAAAAATTATTGTTTAAAATTTTCAACAAACCAAGTGACAGGATGAAAGTATTTCTGATTCCATGTGCTCACATACTAACTTATTTTGAATATTTTATTATACTTTACATATATAATCAAGTCATATTTTTGTGAATAATCTTAAAAATTCTTTATTTCTTCTTTCTTAAGTACGATTATTTTTACACTTTCCTTCCTCGCAGCCCTCTAGCCCAATCCCGGGTTTTCATTAATTGATTTTAATACTTTCTCATCATTTATTTCAGTTGTGGTTTATGTTCCAGTTATGTGTTACTTCCGTATGAGAGATGGTCTCTGGTACACAGACCCTTCTCTTTAATTTTACATTCCAGTCAATCAGTTAACAAGTATGTATACCAGGTACCACAGAAAGTTCAATAAAACATGATTACATATTTCCTGTTTTTTTCAGGCGCTTCTAACTCCCAAGGGAGAAGATGCATATGCAAAAGATATAAGGACTACACAATAAAAAAGTAAATTGCAGTTATTTTAAAGAAATTTATAAATTTCAGTCTTTTGTAGGAAGTAGATATACTTTGAGGACACAATATTAAATGAAATAAATCAGTTACACAAGCTTAAATATCACATGGTTTCTCTTATATAAGAAACCCAAAATGTAAATAAATTAAAAAGAAAAACAAAGATAGGTAATAGGAAACAGGGAGATAGCTCTTTTGCAAAAGGTTAAGGGGACCAAGAGATGGATGGATGGAAGGAAAGAGGGTAAGGAGATGAAAAAAAGAATTAAGATGTGCTATGCACATGCACTAATTCCTCAAGATGAGTGTAATCATTATGTACTGCAAGCATGAAAGAATAGTCATAAAAATTAAATGTAAAAAAGAAATTAATATACAAATGGTGACACTTCTAGGGTCTCTGCAAATATAAGTTACAAAGTAATGTGGATAATATGTCTAGGACCCCAGGAATCTCATCATACAACTTCATAATTAAGTGATTTGGGGAAATATTTTTTATTTTCTGGCCTTTGTAGGTACATATATGCATAAAGAATTTAGAACACATATATTTCCGCTTTTTCTTTTTTCTTTTAGCGTGAGATTGGCCAGAGTTGTAGTTAGACTCTTATCACACTACATCTCAATTCAAATTATTTTATTTTCAGAACTAGAAGTACTACAGAGACAAGACCAATATAGGGAGACAAACATTGGAAAATAAGAAAGGTTGCTTTTCAACGAGTCCATGAATATCATCGCAGTTCCTAAGGCAAATATCTCTTGTCAAGTCAGGGAAACTTGTAGTTAGTTTTAAGTTGGTCAGTTTTTTCTGCCTTGTATTACCTAATGCTTTAAAGGGATGGACAAGTCTCTGCTGTTGGAATTAAGGAGGCATTCCAGTACATTTCAGTAATTGCATTAGCAAATGACAGAGTGCTTAATTTGTCTTTAATTTTCTTAATTCAGTTTTTTTAAAATAAGTAAATTAGATGTACACAAAAAGATTTTAAAATGTTTCTTTTCTGAACCATTAAGATGTACTAAATTTGACACCAAATTTGAAAACAAAGAAAAATTTACTGAGACACTTCACTTCATAAAAAACAAATACATTGAGTGCATCTGGTTTATCACAGAGGCTTCAACAGCTGGACTTCCATGGCCTGGAAGCACTGGCAAAGCAGAGGATCCTTTCATCTTAATCCTATTTAGGAGCATGATGAAAGAGTAAACTGCAAAAATATAATTCAAAATTGAATTATATTTTAACATAGAAGAAAATTTTAAAAATTGAATTACATTGTAATCCTCTTCCTAATCATCACACACTATGTGAGGTAGATATTACTGTTATCAGCATTATACAGATTAGACAACTGAGAATGAGAGTTTAAAAAACTCACATTCATGAAATGGCAAAACTAGTATCCGAATGCAGGCAATCTAACTGTGAAAAAAATGGCAATATCCTTATTATAAAAGTATGATCATGGCAAATCAAGTTAAAAGCAAGTAGATAGTAACTAGAAGCTGTTATGGTGAGTGCTTGATGAAAATTCCTAACCCCTCTCTAGCTATCAATTCTTCAAACCCTCAGGCAGAGTTGGAAGATATGTCCTTGATGAGTTTATTCTGTTAGCGCAGTTTTAAGGTTAAACTGTGAAGAATTTTATCTTGCCAGTGCTGAGCAGTCTGAGTGAAGCACCTTGTGTCCAAGCACACATGTACACACACAAAAATAAGTTTGGATAGCCTTTCTGTTGACAAGAGGATGCTATAGTAAGTGCAAGAAGTTTTATGGCAGTCTTTTCTTTCTTACATTATCTGTCTGTCTGTCTGTCTATCTATCTATCTATCTATCTATTTATTTTTGTAAATATAACACAACGCACTGTCAGACCTATAAGATGCACCTCAAATAAACGTTGGATGAATGAAGAGAAAGGCAGAGTTACTATGTTCTAATAAACACATGTACCTTCACCTCTTTATTAAAAACCCACAAATCAGAGTTTACTGTTTGATTTATTTTCTCCAGGCTAAGGGCAAGATCAGGTGGTAGAAGCAAAAGTGAAATTTAGAAATCCTGTCTATTAGGCCCTCTGGTTTTTGCACCTACAGAAGTGTTCAGATGTCTGTTGACAAGGGCAAAGAATAAACTGCCAGTTTTACTATTAAAAAATGTCAACACACACCAAACCCCTATGTGGAGCAGTGGAGCAGTTTGTACTAGTCTGCAGTAATTTTTTCTTTGACATACCTTTGTTTCAGACTAGAGAGAAATTGCATAATACAATACGACAATATAAGTAGCAGCAATTAAGAATTAAAGAGGGGAATGCATTGCAATTCTTAGATTCCTGTCTTCTGTAGAGAATACTTATGGAACAAATTTAACCATAGGCATGTTTTATTTTACATTATTTTATATTATTTTCTTTGTAAAAACCCACATTTGTTTACTTTCTTATTAACATATAGCACATACAATTTTCTTATAATGCTAATAAAATTATAAGTATTTTGAGGTTTAGATGATAAAGGAGATGCTGTGTATATTTTTATTTTAAAAATAAATGTGTATTTTTTTGGCCAACATATGTTAAACAAACGAGGCTATAAACAGTTTATTTGGGTTCAAAAATGCAATTCTATTTCATTTGGAAAGCAATCCACTACAAAACTTTCCTGACAAATGGCTGAAAGGTGGTAAAAGGACCCAAGTAAACACATTTCAAGGAGAGGAAGGCTGAGATCATAAAAAGGACAGGCTGTATGCTTTCCATTGGTGGTGATTCAATCCTGCACAGCTGCATTGGCTTTCATGGGCCCCTGTTTCCCTCCAAACTGTCTAAGACACTCACTGAAACAAACTGAACAGTAGCAGAGAAAATGCCTGCAAAGTCCCACACTGTTGATGCACATCCTTCAAGAGTCCCAGTGAAAAGTATTGCCTGGATTCTGGGAATATCAGAAGAGTCCACTATTTATAGACTGTGTACTTTAAGAGAGTGGATTCATAGAACCACTTAGAGGTGTTTAATATGTGTCTCGGGGTGAGAGGATACATAGGCTTGTTAAACAAAAATGCCAGTTAACATGGTAACATGGGGTCAGTGTCTATATTCAGCCCAAAATCTAGAAGAACTTTTGTTAACAAAATCTTTTTGTCCTCATATAACAACATTCTGGCCAAAAGTGGTAGATTTCCATTTAAGAATTGTGAAACTTGAGTTGAAATAGACTATATTCATTAGAAAACTTGAGAAAGAAAGGCTTTCTAGGTATTTTCCAATACTAATTCACACTATTTTTTTTCCAAAAGAAGAGCTCTTTGAAATACTTGCCTTTCCAGGTTATTACTTTCATATTACTAGACTTAATTAAATTATAAATTGAAGTCAATCTCTTATATTATTATTATCTTAACAAGAAGCAGTGTTCTCTCTAAATGAATGATTTAGGGGAATTTTTTTTTCCAATAAGAAAACATCAAGAATGAATTGAAAATAAAGGAAGATAGGTGAAATATACATTTCTCTTCTGTAGAGATTCTGAACATCATCTCCTTAAATATTGTTTATTCTACTCTCTGATTTAAAGAAAAAAAATAACATATGGGAAGAATGAAGAAAAGTGTAGTGTTCCCTATGTGAGCAACAATACATTAAGTGCTTATAACCTTATGAAGAATGTGAGATCTACGATCTGTTTAATGGAAGTCAATTTACTTCTATTAATTGAAACTAAAATAAACTCACAAGGAAAGAATCTTAGAATATTTAAAAAATAACAACAACAACAAATCCAAACATAAACCAAACATGACTGCATGTTAATGATGGGAAAACATTATAAAGAAAGGCTTCTTGGAAGAAATGGAAGGTAGTCATTTCTGCTATGGTAGCAGGTAAAGACAGAACAAACACAGGCCCCAGACAGGTGTTCCCAGCTGATTCATGAAAAACACCTGTGAGATGACTGGAAATCAGCACCCTGGATTAGTGGATAGCTACAGTTCCAGTAATGCTACTTACTTATATTTCATGGTATGGAGAATATCCCTTTACCCTGCCCTTCTAAGCTGCCAGTTTCTATTTGTAAAATGAAGATAAATAATGATGGGTCTCTATTATTGTACATTCACAAGGTATCTGTGATTATTAAGTAAAAGAGTGAATGTGAAACCGTACCGAAAATTGTCAAGTACTTTCCAAATGGCAGGTATAAAAAAATGCTGAATAGAGAGACTTGCGGGAACATGGCGGAGTAATAATATACAGGGAAAACAGCTTCTCTGAGAGACACCGTCTAGACATGGGAATACACCATCTTGAGGAAGACAAAAAGGAGGAAGATGGGTTCCTTGGATCCAGGAAGAGCCTGAACTCTGAACTGAACCCCACAGACAGAGTGAAAGGAAAAATCCAACTAAGAAGAAGATGGTAGCTGTCAGTGCCCTCGCCCAGAGCCAGACTCACTGTGTGAGTGGAGCTGTAGGAGCCCAGAGGCGGACTCACTGCATGAGGGGAGCTGTTGCAGCCCGGTGGCACACAGTCATGGTATTGGTGGTGGTTGGTGACCCCGGGGTCTCTGTGGAGCCATTCCTCGGTGGAGGAGAGCAGCGGGTGCAGAGGACTGTGCTAGCTGGTGGTGAGTGCGGAGGGCTTGGTCCTCCTGTGGGAGAAAGCGATTTGCCAGGAGCCATTCTGGAGTGGGGCCAGATAAGCCTGGGGCTAAAACTGTTGCTGGCTTCCCCCAGCAGCTCCTAGCTGGGTGCAGACCCATGGAGACTGCTTGGACTGTGGTGAGCCCAAGGAATCTGTTATCAGGGAAGGCCTGCTAAGGTTGTCTACTACTCTGTCCACGAACAGTTGCTGGCTTGCAGGGATACAGTGCCATGATTTGGGTTGCTGTCTCCAGGGGCTATTTACCAATGAATCCAGAGAGAACCCTGGAAGTGGACTCTTTTTTTTTCTTTTCTTTTTTCTTTTTATTGCTTGTTTAATTATTATTATTATTATTATTATTGTGTGTGTGAGTGTGATTTCTGCCCTTCTTCTGTGTGTGGTCTTGTCCTGTTCTCCTTTTTGTCTCTTTTGCCTCTCTTTTCCCTCAGTCTTCTGCAGCAGTTTCCTTAAGTTGGTGGGACCCATCTTTGTCCTCCAACCTACTTACAGTCTCTTTCTCTTTTCCCACTTCTCTGCTTTCCCTTAAATTCATTTTGGGTCCTGACCCTTGGGGACAGAACTGACATTTTGTGAACCTATGTACTGTATATGATTGTTTTGTATTCTGATGTATGGTTACAAATTCAGTTTATATGGTTGGGGATTGCAAATCAGGGGTTGGCTCAGTTTACTGTTTTGTTGACTGTGTTTGGTGCTGTGGGTGCTACTGCAGCCAGAATTAACTAGATTGATCTGGAGAGCTGTTGTCCCTGATGGTCCAGGACTAAGACTGACTGGGGGTTACGGAGAGAGCTGAGGCACGGTGTCAAGGAACCAGGTTTTGGGCTAGGTGAGCAGTGGTTTCTCATCTCTGACAAACTAAGGAGGTGAGATTTTCCAATGGACTTAGAGCCCAGGAACCAGCTTTACCTGGAAGATATCTCTGGGAAGTGCTTATCAGCTGGAAGTCCTTAATACCCCCATTAAAGTAACCCACTGCAGGCAACTAACAGGTATCACTCTAGGAGTTAAACTAAAAAAGAAAAGAAATGAGAAGACACTTAAACAGGTCACAACCTCAGACACCCAGTTCCCCAAAAGCAAACCCAAGGGGCAATGAAGCTGGAAAATCCGAAAGCCCCACACCAGGTTTTTCTGAAGCAGTAACAAAGCAGTCGAATGAGGCTTTGGAAAAAGTGAAATTAGAAATAATCTCTCAAATAACCACAGAGGTTACTAAAATACACACCATGCTTAGTGAGGTTAGAGCAGACAGACAAAAAAAAAAATAAATGAGCTTAAGCAAATTATAGAAGTACAACACAGGAAGAAAATGGATTCCATAAAGCAGATTGAAACAGATATTCAAGAGAATAGAAACTCCACTGAAAGTATTTGAAGCAGTTTAGACCAATGTGAGGAAAGGATCTCAGATATTGAAGACAGGCTTGCAGTTAGTGAACAGGAGAAGAAAGATTTCTCCAAACTTGCAAGGGAACATGAGAAATCAATCCAGCAGCTGCTTGATGAGACAAAGAAAAATAATGTAAGATTAATTGGAGTCAGTGAACAAGCAGGAAATACTACAAATGACATTAAAAACATTCTTACAGACATCATGTCAGAAAACTTTCCTGGTAGAGAAAAAGAATTTGACATACAAATAAGTGAGGCATATAGAACTCCAATTAGCAATGATAAAAAAACAAACAAACAAACAAACAAAAAAAAAAACCTACTTCCAGGCATATCATAGTCAAGATTCCAGAAATTCAACACAATAATAAAATTTTAAAAGCTGTTAGGGAAAAGAAACAAATCACGTATAAAGGAAAGCCCATCAGAATCACAATGGACTTCTCAGCACAAACTCTCAAGTCAAGGAGAGTTTGAAGTATTCCAAATTCTAAAAGAAAACAACTTTCAACCCAGATTGATGTATCCCACAAAACTATCTTTCAGACTAGAGGGAGAAACAAAATACTTCCATGATAAGGAACATTTGAGGAAATTCACGACCACTAAACCAGCACTCCAAAATGTTTTGAAGGACATATTAGAAAGGGATGATAAGTATTACAGCTCCATGAACCCCAATAGCAGGAATCCACCAGGAAAAGCAAACAATTAGAGGGAAGGAAAAAAAAAAGGGTGGGGAGAGCCAGTAATAGAAAGCAACAATGTAAGGATACGTCAACATGTATCAGTTTTAACCATCAATTCACCCGTCAAAAGACATAGACTGGCAGAATGGACCAAGAAGCAAGATCCAACAAGATGTTGTACACAAGAAACACATTTAATTCAAAAAGATACTCAGAGACTGAAAGTCAAAGGATGGAAAACAATACTCCATGCAACAGGAATACAGAATAAAGCAGGGGTAGCTATTGTATTTGCAGACAAAGTTAATTTTAGCCAAGACTGATTAAGAGAGACAAAGAAGGTCACTATATCTTGGTAAAGGGAACAATCCAAGAGGAAGAGATAACAATCATAAATATATATGTAACAAATACTAGTGCACCCAGTTATATAAAACAATTATTAATGGACACGAAAAATCAAACATGCTTTAATACAATTGTATTGGGAAACCTCAATACCCCACTGTCACAAAAAGACAGATCAACTGAACAAAAAATCAACAATGAAGTATTAGAATTAAATCAAACTTTTGAGCAAATGGACTTGGTAGATATCTATAGAGTCTTCCACCATACAACATCAGAATACACTTTCTTTTCAGCCACACCTGGGACATTCTCCAAAATAGACCATATACTGTTTCATAGAACAGGCTTAAGCAAATGTAAAGGAACTGAAATTATCCCATGTGTACTATCGGACCACAGTGCACTGAAATTGGAAATCCATGCTAAAGGAAACCACAAGAACTTTATTAACACATGGAAATTAAATAGCACACTACTGAACAATCAATGGGTCACAGATGAAATTAAAGAAGAAATTAGACAGTTTTTACAGTTGAATGACAATGATAATACAACATACCAGAACTTGTGGGACACAATGAAAGCAGTCTTAAGAGGAAAATTTATAGCAGTAAATACCCATTATCAGGAAAACAGAACAAGCTCATATTAATAACTTAATGTTGAATCTCAAACTTCTAGGAAAAGAACAGCAGACTAAACTAAAAGCTCGTACAAGGGAGGCAATTATAAGGATCAGAGCAGAAATTAACACACTGGAGACTAAAAAAACAATACAAAGAATCAATGAATAGAAGAGTTGGTTCTTTGAAAGATTAAATAAAATTGATGAGCCCTTAGCCAACCTCATCAAAAAAAGGAAAGAAAGGACTCAAATTCATGCAATTAGGAATGAAAAAGGTGAAATCACAAGAGACCCAGTTGAAATTCAGAAAATTATTTATACTTACTTTGAGTATTTGTATTCTAATAAGATGGAAAATAAAGAAGAAATGGACAGATTCTTAGATACATGTGAATTACCAAAGCTCAATCAAAATGATATAAAAATCCTAAACAACCCAATATCAATAAATGAAATTAAAGATGTAATTAAAAAATTATCAACAAAGAAGAGCCCTGGCCCTGATGGATTTACTGCTGAATTCCACAAGAAATTTAGTGAAGATCTAACACCACTACTTTTCAAACTCTTTAATGAAACTGAAAGGGAAGCAATACTCCCAAATTCATTTTTGGAAGCAAGCATTACTCTCATTCCAAAACCAGAGAAGGATCCAATTAAGAAAGAGAATTATAGGCCAATCTCCCTAAGGAACACTGATGCAAAAATTCTTTTTTTTTTTTTTTTTTTTGCGGCACCGGGGATTGAACTCACAGCCTTGCGCCTGCCAGGGCAGGCGCTTAAGCCACTGAGCCAAACTCCCGGCCCTGATGTAAAAATTCTTAATAAGATACTGGCAAATAGACTGCAGCAAATCATCAAAAAGATTGTACACCATGATCAAGTGGGATTCATCCCAGGGATGCAGGGATGGTTCAACATACATAAATCCATAAATGTAATATATCATATTAACAGAGCCAAGGATAAAAGTCATATGATTATTTCAGTAGATGCAGAAAAAGCTTTTAATAAAGTCCAGCACCCATTCATGATAAAAACTCTACAGAAAATTGGAATAGATGGCCTTTATCTTAATCTGATAAAAGCTATCTATGACAAACTGATAGCTAACATCACACTAAATGGACAAAAACTGAAAGCTTTCACTTTAAAATCAGGAACAAGACAAGGATGTCCACTTTCTCCACTCTTATTCAACATAGTTCTGGAAAATTTAGCTAGAGCAATTAGAAAAGAGAAAGAAATAAAAGGAATAAAGATAGGAAAGGAAGAAGTTAAGCTAGCATTATCTGCAGATGACAAGATACTCTACCTAGAGGATCCTAAGAACTCCATCAAGAGACTTCTAGATTTAATAAGCAGATTTAGCAACGTAGCTGGTTACAAGGTCAACACTCAAAAATCAATAGCATTTTTGTACACAAATAACAATCACACTGAGAGAGAAATTAAGGAAACAATACCTTTTACAATAACATCCAAAGAAATGAAATATTTAGGAATCAATCTAATGAAAGATGTAAAAGATCTCTATACTGAAAACTATAGTACTCTAAAAAAGGAGATTGAGGATATTAGAAGATGGAGAGATATCCCATGCTCTTGGGTAGGAAGAATCAATATAGTTAAAATGGCCATACCTCCAAAACTGTTATACAGATTTAATGCAATCCCAATCAAATTACCAATAACATATCTTACAGAATTAGAGAAAACAATCCTAAAATTCATTTGGAACAAAAACAGACCTAGAATAGTAAGGGCAATCCTGGGCAATAAAGACAAGACAGGGGGCATCACAATTCCTGACCTGAAGCTATACTGTAAAGCTATCATAATAAAAACAGTGTGGTACTGGCAAAAAAACAGACCCAAGGAAATGGAATAGATTAGAAGATTCAGAAACAACTCCAGACACACTAAGCTATCTTATCTTTGACAAAGGTGCTAAATACATTCATTGGACGAAAGATAGCCTTTTTAATAAATGGTGTTGGAAAAACTGGCTTTCCACATGCTGAAGATTAAGATTAGACCCATATCTTTCACCATGTACTAAGTTAAAATCTAGATGGATTAAAGATCTCCACATTAAAACAGAAACATTAAATCTGCTGGAAGATAGAGTAGGTAAAACTCTTGAAGACATTGGTATAGGCAAAGAGTTTATGAATAAAAGCCAGACTGCACAGGAATTAACGCAAATAATTAACAAATGGGATCTCATCATATTGAAAAGTTTTTGCACAGCAAGAGAAACCACCAACAGTGTGAAGAGACTACCCACAATGTGGAAGAAATTGTTTGCCAGCTGTCCCTCAGATAAAGGATTAATTTCAAAAACCTATAAAGAACTTAAAAAAATCAGTCCTCCAAGATTTAAAGACCCAATCCAAAAACGGGCATCTGAGATGAACACACACTTCTCAGATGAAGAAGTACAAGCAGCAAATAAATATGTAAAAAAATGTTCAACAGCACTGGCCATTTGAGAAATGCAAATGAAAGTATCACTCAGATTCCACCTCACCCTGGAAAGAATGGCCAGTATTAAGAAGTCAACCAATAACAAATGCTGGCAGGGTTGTGGACAAAAAGGAACCCTTCTCCACTGTTAGTGGGAATGCAGGTTGGTGCAACCTCTGTGGAAGTCAGTGTGGAGATTCCTCAAAAAGCTAGGATTGGAGGTCCCATTTGACCCAGCTATTCCCCTTCTGGGTATCTTCCTGAAAGAACTAAAAATATCTCATCACAGTGATATATGTTCACCTAAGTTCATAGCTGCCCAATTCTTAATTGCTAGATCATGGAAGCAGCCTAAATGCCCCTTGACTGAGGAATGGATAAAAAAGAAGTGGTATTTCTACGTAATGGAATACTACCCAGCTATAAAGAACAACGAACTAGACATTTTCTCCCTCAAATGGATGAGTGCTGAGGATATGCTTCTCAGTGAGCTGAATAAGTCACACATATGCGACTATCGCATTGTTGCACTGGTGTGATGAACTGAAACAAAACTTATGTATACATAAAAATTAGTTGGGACAGTTTAGAGAAACAGAAAAAGAGAATGTTTATTATTTGATATTTGGATCCAATTTTGCTTTTCGAATTAATTTTTTGTTTCTGCTTGAAAAAATTGGTGAATATCTGAGGCATTATCAACTTCAGTAACTTTTAAAGAAAAAAGAGCTCAGTGATAACCTAAAATTATAGCTAACCAAGATAGTCAATAGAGTCCAAAGCAGATACAGGGTGATCTTAATAAAGACTATACATACTTTCAGAAATGTATTTTTCATTCAACCAATATCATCTAAAATACAAAAGGCTAATGACTATAAATTACTTCTGTACACAGTGCTCCCTCCAGACTCCTTATTTGATTAACACCTTTCTCCCCAACGCTGGGTATTTTTAATCATATAGGAAATTTGAAAGAAATTAATAGAGTACCCATACACCCTCCACCTAGATGCTACTAATAACACTGTTGTATTTGTTTTATCAATGTAAATTCACCTATCCATCTCTCTGTCCTTTAACCTAGTTTATATTTTGGACGTGTTTTGAAGTACAGCACTTCTCCACCGACTTCAGTCTGCATCTAACTAATTCGAATTCATTATTTTTTGAAATGTAAAATCTGTGTGATGAAATGTATAAATCTTGAAGGAACTGGTTAATTTTTATTGTTTCATACAGTAGCTCAGTCATTATTTCTGTAGAGAAAGTTCCCCTGCCTTCTCTGAGTCTAGCAAAAGAACTCTCCATCATCTCATGAGCCCTACTTTGGTTAACACCAGAGGATTAATTTATTTATTTGAGCAAGTGTTACATTCATGTTTGTCTCAATACTACGCAAAAAGCACTCCCTAGCACTCTACCCAGTGCCTGCTATCGTACAGAGATTCAATAAATGCTTCTTAAGTGAATTAATGATATTACTTGGTGAAAGGTTTTCATATTTACTCAATCTGCAAATATTTACTGAATGCCACCTATATATTGGACATTGTTTCTGAGGTGAATAAGGCAAAACCCTTTGTCCTCATGAAGCTTACATTTAATTGGGAATGAAACAAACTCATAAAATGAATTTGTCAAAAATGCACTTAAGAGGAATAAAGCAAGGTAAAGTGGCAGAGAGTGACAGAGTTGTTTTTTACGTCTAATGGTGGTCTCAGGTTCTTTGGTGACATGACTTTGGAGAGGCATGAAGAGAGGGAATGAGTTACGAGAATCCTGGAGGAAACATTTATGCACTAAATAAACAAAAGACAAAAGGCCTAGGAGAGTACCTGTCTGGCATATTGCGGGAATGAACAGCTAACAGCTGGCGTGGCCTGCACAGTGAACATGCTGCAAGGTACAGCCAAAGATGCCTGGAGAGCATCTTAGAGAGCCTTCAAGGCTACAGTCAAGTCTTTGCATTTAATATGAGTTAGCTGGGAGATCTAAGAACTTAAAGCAGAGGAGTGACATGATTGCATTTACTCCTAAAAACAATATTCTGGGTGTTATTTTGAAAACAGACTGCTCACCTCACTTCTAATTATGAGGTAAGTCAGGGCCTTGTGGACGCTGGGCAAGTGCTTTGCCATTGAGCTGTATGCTCACTCCCTGAATCTGTGGAGCTAGAAATGAGAGGGAAGGTAAGATGGGCATCCAACCCCCAGGCTGGGGACCTGCTAATGCCATTGCGTGGAGCTCTCTGAGGAATCTGTTAGGAAAACAAGAACCACAACAACAAAACACTAAAAAATCTGAATCCCAAGAAGACCCCAGGTACCATACTAAATGCTCTTGATTCACCCCAAGTACTCTCTCACACTTAAGAACACCGATTTTGACTTGTAAACTTCTGAAAATGTCCCTACAGGTCCGCTAATCATTTCCATAACATTTGTGGTAGTGTTCTGTATAAGGACAGATATCAGTGTCCTCTGTATAAGGACAGATATCAGTAGAAAGCTGAAAATAACTCTAATTGGAAATCAAGAGATACATCATCTCAGCTTTGATATAACCATTTGTATGAAACTGGGAAAATTAACACGAGCCTCAGTTTTCAAATCAGGAAAATGGAAAATTAGAATCTGAACATCTTAACATCCTTTGTAGCTCTACCCTTAGATCACTGTAGCTACAGCTTCTTCCTATACTAGAGTTCTGATTTTTAAACTTAAAAGGTCAGAAAGAGTGTGAAAAGGGTATTATAAAGAGAAAGTAAAATAAGGAGAAAACTGAATATAGGATTTAAAGGTTATTTATCCAAGAACACCTGTGGGGTAGAAAAACCTTCACCTTTTATGGCAGAAGGTGAATGACTATGACATAATGACTGTGCAAGAAAAACAGACATTTTTTTACCTCTTGGGTACTTGCCACATCTAATTATCAGCTCCAAGTATTTGTCATTTAATATTTTTAGAAAAGATGCCCACAAAAATCATGCAAAGGACTCACTTTATATTTTTTCCACTTTATAAATGGCCTACTTTGTTCCTCCTCCCAGTATTTTTTTCACAGTTTATCCTATCTAAATACCACCAATGAGTTTCTGGTGCTATTGAGACAAGTATTATTCCATACTTTGTTTCTCTCCTGAAAGTTTCTGTGCCATCATGACTTTGCACGTGAAAGTCCATCTCTCTGGAATGTTCTCTACACAGAGTTTAAATTAAATCCTGGTTCTCTTGCAGGATTTGGCTTGGATACTACCTTCTCTAACATGGCATTTAGAAGCACAGGTTCTTGAGTTGGTCTGCCTGACCTTAAATACTGGTTTAGTCACTTACTGGCCTTTAAGGAAGTTTCCAATTCCTCTGCACTAGATTGCTTCTTAGATAAGTAGAAATGATAATAATAACTGTTGTGTATAGATATTGGAAGGATCAAATCATTAACACATGCAAAATACTCAGAGCAGAGCTTGGCGGAAATAAACTTACAGTAAACATCAGCTATTATTACCATGATAACACTAGTTCTTCTTTCATGAACTTTCCCTTAAAGTCTGACTTATGTGCCCATCTCAGTGATTCCTATGTACATCTGTATCTCCCATCATGGGTGAAATCATTCATAACTGTGTGTTTACTTGTTTCCAGTAGACTACAAGTTCCTTAAAGTAAGACTCTATTTTCAGTGCTGATTTTTTTTATTACATATGATAAATTTCAGTTTCATGGAAAAAAACCTCATCACAAAAGTAAAGATACATTTAAAACTCAGATATTGGTGAAATAACACAGTACAATTATTTTGCAAACGTGGAATTTACAAACTGTTTTTGAGGAACAGAGGATTTATACATAGAATCAAAATTCAAAAATTAATTAACAAAACAGCCCTGGAAGAAAAATGAAGGGATAGTGAAGTTTGATTAAACAGTTTAAACTCAGCTAAACAGAGGAACGAGAGAACAGCCTCTGCACCTGCTGAGGAGGTGTAGGAAGAGTGTGATCTGAAGAGCAAACTGCTTCCAGTGGTTTACAGACAGGGCTTAGCCTTACTGGCCATTAATGGGGATATGTGGTTCAAGGCAGGTACTGAGAAACGCTGATCATTTTCTTTAAACCTGCAAAGCCCTCAACCTGGGGACTCAGGACACACTAAAGCAGGCAATCACATTTGTCTAGTCTGTGTTTAACATGGAACACAAAGTCTTGATGCAGAACACAGATAAGGAATGATAACTCTCCTGGCTGAGTAAGACCCAGCTAATTTACTTAAAAGCACTATGATAAGGTGAACATAATTAACCCGTTTTCAGAATAAATAGTTGTTTTCTTTTGAAGAGGTGTTCTGTGTTCTCAAAGAGAATGACAAAACAAATTAATCATTTTCCATTACTCCACAGGCAGCACTCAGATTTTGAAAGAGCATGTGAACAGCTAATCCCCCTGTATGGATGAGTTTGCGATGACCGGCAGATCAGATCTTAATAGACATCAGGCAAGGTATTTTATTTTTATCATTATGGCTTTGAGACTTAATTCAAAAATAATAGAGATCAACTATGACTATATTTTAAAAGTTTACTTTCACAATTAGGCCTTTTCTGAACATTTAGAAATACTCTTTTGGATCTTATACAAAGCAGTCCTCTGATGACTGCTGCCAAAGCAGACAGAAACCGATACTATCAGATATATATATATATATATATATATATATATATATATATATATATATTCAACCAGGTGCCGAATTTTCAACCACTGGCTGAGAAAGATGAATCATGAAAATCAGTGAGTACGATACCACTGAAAATGTTACTTGGAGGTGAAATGCATTTAACACTTTCCACAACTAATTGTTTTCCTGGAACTTCAACTGCTAGGAAGCTTTTTTCCCCTTCCCCTTTTTTCCCCAAATGAAAGCCATGCGTAAATATATATATAATATATATTTTAATCGGGTATATTTTAAAGCCATCAAAAATCTAAGTGAACTCTCTCTCAAAGAATGCTCACTACTACACCACACTTAATTCAAAGTATCAATAATTTGCTGTATAGTGATATATTTTGGTAGATACCTTATTTCAAAAGCTAATATGAAATATGAACTATTAGTAGGTTTGAGATACTGCTAAGTTATGTCCTAAATGGCTGGACAGACAGGACCAGGATTCAACCAGGTGCCGAATTTTCAACCACTGGCTGAGAAAGATGGATCATGAAAATCAGTGAGTACGATACCACTGAAAACGTTACTTGGAGGTGAAATGCATTTAATACTTGCCACAACTAATTGTTTTCCTGGAACTTCAACTGCTAGGAAGTTTTTTTCCCCTTCCCCTTTTTTCCCCAAATGAAAGCCATGCGTCCATTCAACTGGACAACAGAGAAGCTTTGTGGCCCGGTGGTTGGTATGCAAAGGAGTTGGTCTTGCCAAAACAATTTGAAATTTGAATTTAGGTTCCCTTCCCCATTTCATCTGAAATATCCAACTAAAACGAACAGGTTATGTGGCCCTCACTGAACATATTAAAAACTAGACTCAGCCAAGCCATATGACTTAAAATATTTAATGCATGCTATAAAAACTCTAGAAAACATGCAGTACTCTGGAAATTATAGACAATTTCAGAGAAATGTATATTACACAGATTGTTGTACATCACCTTTCCATAATTTTTACTCAAGAATCACTTGTTAGGCATCTGGCATATACAAATCAAATGTATCACATCACAACAAACTTCATTCTGTTAAAGCTGTCCAGATTTGGTTCAGTGACATTCTCTAGGTTCTTCAATGAAAATACACTTTCATGGCAATAGAGATACATGTGGCCATAAATACATAATATTGCAGCTTTTTGTTAACTGTGCTTTTTCCTATTGAGTTGAGAATTTTTTTGCATAAAGACAGGCTGCTGTAACAAAAAAATTGTACACTGAGTGGCTTAAACAACAAATACATTTCTCTTACTTCTAGAGGCTGGGAGATCCAGGCTCAGGCAGATTCCATGTCTAAGGCCCCAGTTCCAGTCTTGGAGACAACTGCCTTCTTCCTGTATCCTCAAAAAGCTTAGAGAGATCAGTTCTCTATCATCTTTCTCTTCTTGTATGGACTCCAATCCCCATGGGATTCCATCCTCATGACTTCATCTAAAATTAATAGACTTCCAAAGTCTCTACCTCTTAATACCATTTCATTAGAGGTTAGTATGATGAAATATGAATTTTGGGGGTGGCATAAACATGTAGTCCATAACAGGGACTAGCTTTACTATTTTTGAATCCATGGTATTCATATATAACAAATTCAACAAATATTTATTGAATTTGGTGCTACAGTTGGTTCTCAGTTTTTCTCTCTCTCTCTCTCCCTCCCTCTCTCTTTCTCTGTGTGTGTGTATATATATTTATATATCTACATTTTTAAAAATAGTAAATTTGAAGGATTAGATAATTTATGTTTGCTTTGGAAATGGTCCCATATGCTTCTAAGTGAAAGTGGGTGTGTCAGAAACACGAGAATGTGCTACAAATGAAATAATCAGATTGTAAGATTAAGATCACATTGACTGAGGCAGGCATTCTACCTTAACTTTGAGGACTCACTCACGCTCCCTACACTCTCGTGGGACATTCTAGCACAGGGCATTCACAAGAAGGATTTTAAATTGCTTCTTTGCTACAAGCCTTCAGCCTTTAGCTGAAGGACAAAGGTGAGAAATTTGTTTTACATTATTTTGAAGAAAGCACAGACAAAGGTACATTGCCAAGCTACAACACAATGCTAAGTTATGCAGAACACTGCTTTAAATACACAGTATATGCTCTCTTTAAATTCAGTGTTTTAAAAGAAGTATTTAAAGTATTTAAACAAAATACCTACTGACAAGTAAAAACTAGGTCTCTCATACTCACTACTACTTATGTGAATAATGTTCAGACCACGGAAAGCATAGAGAATTTATTTGTAAGAACATACAAACTAAAGTACAGGATATGGAATGGTAATTGGGGCCACAACCCAGATCAGTGTACTGGTTTTCAGTAACATCAGTAGCCACCATTTACTATCCAGGTCCATAGGGTGTTTTAATTTTTTATATTTTAAACACTTGATGAATAGTTTAGAGAATAACGAGGCAGAAAAATAACAATAGAAATTTTAATAAGAATTTAAGAATATTACATCTCTTTCTGGGTTTGAAGGTCTAAATGCAACAGGTGGCAGAAAAATTGCCATTTACAAGCCTGGAAAATGCCCATCTAATAATTATTGACTCTAGATTTCAAATAAATTTCTAATGAGTTGTAAGTTAGCATTTACTTCTCATTTATTCTCTTCTATTTTTGTCTTGAAAGCATGATTTTTTTATTGACAAAGTTATTGCTACTGTTTTTCCCACTTTTTAGATTTACAAGCATCAATTAGTAAGATCAATTCAATGAAAAAATTCATTGTATATCATCATTTGCTTTCAATCTTTTTTATACAATATGCTTTCAACATTTGCCCACCTATGAACCATATGAAGTAAATCTTGGGGCAGGAATCTAATAAAAGGTAAAGAGTATTGTCACATTCTTTTAGCAAATTATCTTGTCCAGATTTTCATTGCAAAATGTTCCATGATGAGATCCATCTGAGGTGGATTGACAAATGGGCAACTTGGAACACCCAGCTGAATGAATAAGCATGGTACTGGGTATGAAAGGCCCACGTGAACATTGTTGCCAACAACATAAAAGAACTGGAGGGGAAGATGTGTGCTGCTGATCCTCCCGGAGAAGCTTGTCATGTGGACTTTCTGGATATGAACTCAGCTGTTCTCATCTCTGGAGGAGCTCAGGTCCTTGCTGTTGCTGAGGATGGCTGCAGTTCCCTTTGGAGGAGCTTTGGTCCTTACTTTCAGTGTCACTTACTGGCTCCAGTGCAGACACCTCAGCCTGCTGGCACAGATTCTTCAACCTGGTGGTACAGACTTTCTAGCTTCCACCACTGGCCTTTGGGCCTTCCCAGTACAGATCCTTGATAGAGTTGCATGAGACCTTGTCATGGGCTCTAGGTCTTCTGCTGGACTTGTGCAGGATGTCGCTGTGGGATCCAGGGCCCCCACCTGGATTCCTTGAGTCTCTAGTGTGTGGACAAATCATTTGTTTTCACTCTTCTGCGTTTGATTTTTTTAGGTGAATTTTATAAAATAATCCTATTAACTATGTGTCCTGTATTAAATACACTGCTTTGTAAACCCTGACTATAGCATCGTCTTTGTAAGGACTCAACTTGGCCTGATTACAGTCATCTTAAGCTGCTACTGCTAGGACTTCACTTAAGAAACCATTGTCATTCTTGCCAGTTTCTCAACATACTACACATGAACAAAACCATTACTGTGGTAGGAGCAGCTTTAAGACCAGAGCCTGTGTCAGCAGTACCAGGAAGTTGACTGACATTTTTGTTATTAGCTTGAGATAAACCAGATACTTTCCAACTTGGATGAAGTAGCTTTTTGTTCTGACTTCATCAGCCTCCTTCCTCTGACCCAAATTATGGATCCAGTGGTCTTGCCTTCACTCTGGACCACACTTCTGTCAGTAACTTCCAAACAATTTGCACAGTATACAGCTCTGGATCTTTTTGGAGCTTTCCTTTGATTCCACAACACATTGAGGTCAGTTCTCACACTGGGACCAGGTTTTTCTGAAAAGGTCTTATTGAAAAGAAAACAGGATGTGATTATCATATTCTTCTGATTTTTGAATCTGTATAATTTCATCCAGAGTATCATCATTTGAGGATTCGTGATCTAATTCTCTGCTTTGGCAACCATTTCATCATCATCATCATCACTATGAATAGAATCTAGAGTGCTATTAGCTGTCTTACAATCATTTTCTGAATCATGTGGGAAAATATCTTCCTCTGTCAGTGTTCTTTTTGACATTATGAAAGAAAATGAAAAATTTTGAATTCTCAAACTCCATTCAATAAAAGTAACAGTAATTTTAAGAGTCTATAAAGTTTTTCATATCTCCCTGAAGATACAGTATTTTCTTGAAATACATTTCTCAATAACATTTCTACATGTTCTATGTTAGCTTTTGTACCAAACTAATTTTTCACGGATGTTTGAACAGTCCTGGAAGAAGACTTAGAGACAGTGTCTTACTGGGAAAAAAAAAAAAAGTTGGGTGAGATTTGTAGAAGTTCCTTTTACAAGAATGGGGGTTTTACAAGCTCAGGCTGCCTCATCTATAATGCACATTCACTGCATGTGCAGCACTCCACAGGGTCCACCTTCTTCATCCCTGCAGCACTTGGAGGGAAAGCAACTGATGCAAATATACAGTTCATGTTGACCATTGTGCTTTTGTCTCCTGTTTTCTGCCAGCATTCATGAAAGTGTGACAGGTTAACTTGCTAGCTTGCAAGTAGGGCAACATTTCATACTCTTCAGAGTTCTAAATACACTTTGCATCATTCAGTAAGAAAACTGAAATATTAATAGTGATGCTTTATGTCATTTCTAATGTTTTTCTAACATGATTCCATCAGTTGGCTATTTTCACATTTTTTAGTTGCTTCTTGTACATTTAGGAACAACTGACAAGTAATTATGAAATAATCTCTAGGATAATACAACAACAGTGTTTTGAGAAAATAAGGTCACCAAGATCCATTATATATCTGTAAGACAGAATAAGCCCTATTCTATTTTTAAGAATAAGGAAAATTACTCCTTGATATTTGGAAGATCCTTGAAAATGAGAATAAAAGTAAAAAAAGAATCTTATGAACAGAAATTAAAAAACCAAAAACCAAGAGTGAGTCCACTGACCCTGACAATATTGAGGAATAAACTATTCTAAAAATCTTTTATTATCACTTGCAGAATTCTCTTCATTCTTTGTCACAAGAGAGTCTCTGTGAGTCTCCCTGAGTCACTTCTATGCAGTCTGAATAAAGTCTTACACAAATTTATGCACTATTTGTCCCATTGCTACCTTGCAGTGCAGTGTCTGTCACTAAAAGGGAATGATCTTTTTTTTTTTTAATGGAATCTTAGTCAACATGCTGAAGACAAATGAACTAAACAGCCAACTTACCCATATACTCATATATATATATATATATATATATATATATATATATATTCATAAAAAACTGTTTTTATAGTTTGCAAAGGTAGTGCTTTTGTAAACTGGCCAATTTGTTAAAATTAGTTGAAAATCAGGGAACTAGTCATTAAGTGAATTCATGACTGAGTAAATTGGCCCTTGAAGTTAGGTCTGACAAATTCAAATTTTAGTAACATGCTAAAATTAAACTAAATTCTTCAAAAATTAAGGGAAATAATGTTTGAGAAGAAATCAACATGAAGGCAGAAGCATGACAGGCTCTACAGGGCAAACTATACTGGTACATTTCTAGAGGACACAGAAAAGGTAGATGGCCTAAATTCATGACTGTAAACCATAGGTGCCCAGTGAAATCATCCGAGGAGCACTGGATCCTGCCCTAGCCTAACCAAATCTGAGGCTGGGGGTGTGCTATACTACAATTATTGGGATTTTATAAAAAGTCAATCTAAATTTCTCAGAGGATTAATTTGAAACAAATGTTGGAGCAAAACTTGTAGAGTGACAACTAACTAATGTGATAAAGTAAGAGTAGAAAGGAAATGTCCTGACTAATAAGAAAATTTTCCAGTTCATATACTACTCTTGTGGTTGGTAAAAGTAATATACGCAGTTGGGGGAGGTATATTTTGAAATATAGAGCAGGACTTTCTCACCCACTCTCTAATTTGATTCTCGGACTATAAAACAAACAGAACAAGTATTAAATCCAACTTATAGATAACATAAATGAGGTTCAGAGAGGTGCCCCTGGAAAAAGCCAAAATTCACAACCAGATCATATAACTCTGATTCGTCGAATCCTCATCATACTTTATGACAGCTAGAGGTCACCTGGCCATTGTAAGACCCAAAAGTTTTAATTCAGTAAATCTAGGTTTAATACTTTAGACTATATGGTCAATCTCTGATGGCCATGAAAGAAACCTGTCAAGAAAGTATTTCATTAGATTTTGCAGTGGGTACAGCCAGAAGTCAGATGTTAGTAGAGAATAACATTGGAAAGGTTTCAGAAAGTCATTTATGGAAGACCAGCTATGCAAAAATAATTAAGAAAAAAACCTAAACAAAATAATGAGGGAAGGGTGATTTTGATGGCTTTTTACTGTTTGATGTTCAAATATAATGCAATTGGGAGCAATGATAGGTTGAAATCATTCCCTCATGTTAAATAATTAACATGAGGCCATGAGGTATTTATATTAATAGTGCTAATAGTGACAATTTATACTCTCTCTAGCCTTTCATCTGAGATCAAAGTTTATTAAAAGCCCTAAACAAACTTTATAAACACTTGTGTAAGTGGCATTAGAGGCATTATGCAGACACATAAAATAAAAAAGATCAACCGAGATATTTAATATAACTAAGCAAGATCAAGACAGAACTAGTAATGCAACCTAAGGGCATGTCAATTCTTTTTCCAACATTCAAAAGGTACATTCAAAAGAAAGAAAATTAGATCAAAACTGCTTCATGAAAGCCCATTTACCAATAAACTTAGGGCATATTCTGAACGTGGTCCAGCAATATCAGTTCAGTTCTTCATTTTTGAGTCTGCTTCTTGCCCTCCTCAAGATAAACATGAAATCTGTTCGCTAATTTTCTTCCTCTTCACTTTGTATCACTCTACATACTTAGGATGTGTCCCTTAATTATATCTTATTTACCCTCACCAGTTGCAAGAAGGAGGTGTGGAATGGAAAGAACACTGTGTCACTTATCAGGAGAGTTGAAGTCTAACCCTAGTTTTGCCACATTTGGAAATTCATTAGCTTCTCCAGATGTCTTATATCTGAAATGGAGGGTTTAGAAAAGGAACTTTCGGGGCTTGGGATTTAGCTCAGTGGCATAAGCGCCTGCTTGGCAAGCACGAGGTTGTGAGTTCAATCCCCAGTACCAAAAAAAAAAAAAAAAAAAAAAAACCTGAAAAGGATGTCTAAGACTCCTTTCACTTCTAACATTATCTAAAATGTGAGATCCATGGTGCCAGGAACCTGGTCTGTTACAACCCCTAGGACAGTGCTGAGACATGGTAGGGACTCAATAAATACCTGTTGCAGAATATTATTTAATTAAATCAGAGAAAATTGTATGCTATTAACTACTGGTAGGGTGGAAATTTTGTCATGATCAGATTTTAACTCCTTGATTAGACTAGAGTTTATTAGAGAGTGGAGCTTTTACAATATTTACCTGGTTTGGCCCAATCATTTAAAAACTGAAAACAAAACAAATGAAAAGAGGATAAACAAATTGCCCAAATCCATGTGCCTGGCTATGATGGAGAAGTGAGTACAACCTAGATTTTCTAATGGTTAATCAGATACTATTGTATCACTAGCCATCATTTAAAACTAGGGAAAAATACTAGCTGAAATGTATAATTTGTTAAAACTGGATTCACAAAATTTAAATTTCTAAGATTTTTTTTTACTACTTAACACATACTACTCCTACCTACCATATATTAAAGTATAATACTAATATTCTGTTTTTTAGTTAAGATAGGGTCTTTAAAACTACCCTAATATACTCTTACTCTGAGAATACACACTGATAAGGTCTTTTAAAGATAGTAGAGATCTTTCTACTTTGCATTATATTATTTTTATTTTTCAGAAACATACTTCAATTGTGTTTTATAATATACACTTATATTATCTTCACAGCATAAAGCAAGAGTTTTTTTTTTCCAGAGAATGCACTAGGTTATTGATAGTGTTTAAGACAAGACAATAAAACACATCATCGAGGCAGTAAGGCAGTGTAACTACTTATCAACATCAAATATGGAGCTGTCAGTCAGACCTCCAAACACTGAGCAATTCAATAATACTAAATTCATCTGCTAGTGAAACTGCATGCATTATGTAATTTCTCAATGATACCACCTTATGTTACCACTTTTATGAAAAATTTGACAGGGCTGTAAGAAACAAATTTTGCAGGCTAAAAGAAGTCTTACATTTTTAACTTGGTCATCACCTCTTGTCACAAGGTTGCAATTGCATAAACTGCCCACTTGTTTAACAACATTAAATTCACTTGACCATAAGCTGCTGTGTTTTAAGAGGCTTAACCCTTTGAATATTGATCCCATTATTGGAAAAGATACATATTTTATTACTGGTTAGCACAGAACAAAAGCTCTGTATTTTGGGTAAAGGTGGAAAAAGGAGAATGTCTAGTTTGTTTCACCCAAGATCCCTCATGAGAGATTCATGAGGACATTTCTGTTTGCCCTCGATGCGAATATACAGAAGGTAGACCAACATTAGAGCAGTGGGAAACTTGGCAGAACGGGCTAGGACAGGGTTTGTGCAAACCCTTTTTCCGGTTTCAGTTTGAATGGGTTCCCAGGAAGTGTCAAGTACGAACAAATCCAAAATTTTACAATGTGTCTTGGCCAAAACTGCTGAGATTCACCTGATTCTGGGTCAAAACTGTACAGAGCACACTGCGTTTTATTTGGGGTAAAGCCAATTGGATTGAACCTTTCAGGCAACTTCAATGAGAAGCTCATACTCTTGGCAAAACCAAAAATGAACCTCGCTTGATTTTTGGTTTTGAAATAGCCAGTTCAGGCTTTGTGAGGAGATAAAGGCAAGTTTCACTTAGCTTCAAGATTCTTCCAAATACTTAGGAGAGGCACTGCAAATAATTAACAGTTATTTGGCCAGATTTACGTACTCAACTCAGTGTTTCCCGGGCCGAACAGGAGCACTGTAGCAAGAACATTAACTCGTTTGGGTCCATAGATTCCGAAGTGTCCTAGAGCTCAATTCTGTATGCTAATAAAGAGTGATGACTTCCTCTTCAACAACTTTGGCCTGTACAGCAGTTTGCACACATAGTGGGATGAACACAATTAGTGCCAGATTCAGGGTAGGAAAGAAAGAAAATTTAAGAATGTAATAGCAGTTGGCTATTCAGAGACAGTAGAAAGAAAGTGTATACAGCATAGCTTTGTAACTTTCATAGGGACATATGGGCATACCCATGTATTACAACACAACAAGAATAAAGATGAAGCATTGTGTTTAGTTCAGGTCTATTAATCTACTACAATGAATATTAATTAATGGAGGCTTTAGTGATATGCTTAAGGTTCTATAGTTTTTTTTTTTTTTTGAAAAAACTATTTCCAAGAATTTCTGGTGATCCATAATATAGCTTACTATAAACAAGTTTGTGTATATTTTTCTTCATGTACCTTCAGGTTAGGATTCATCCTATTAGTTATGTTAGCTCCACTAGTATACTCTGAAACTAAAGGAGATTAGGGTTTTTTTTTTGTAATTAAAGAAGCTGATTAAGCACTTACACATGACAACTACATAATTTTGCATCTGCTTTCAGCTAAAGTTTTTCAACATTTTGACGAGATGCTTTCTAAAATAATTAAACTAAGTATGCTCCCCCATATTTTTAGGTTGTTTAAACATTGTCATCATAAGATTAGATAGTTGTAAATGATGACATTTCTGCTGTATTATAAATATTGACATTTTCAAATAAAACTCACATTACTCATATCAACTTACTTGATTAACTTTACGTTCCTCAGTAATGTGGTGATACTATTTACCCGCTTATAAAATATGACCTTTTTTAAAACAGAAATTTTACTGTGATCCTTTTCACTTTTATCTCCAGTCTTCTTTCCCTTCTAGATTCTTGTCCTAATATAAAATGTATGTATGCTTATAAGTTCTTTTGCTGTATCACACTTTATTCTTTATAACAAAAATGTATATATAGAGACAAAATACTAATTCTTAACAAAATTTAGAGGAAAACTGCTTCTCAACAAAAAATTTCCCATTTTCTGAACTAAATTAATGTATCTATAGTAAATGCTAATTTTTTTTGCAAATGATAGCTTTATGAACTGGCTTGATTTGCCTGCATAATACCTAAAATAACTTGTGGATGGAACATGTTTTGTTTGTTTCTCATCTTAAAGGAAAACTTTCAAAATTTCAATGCTAAACTGAACTTCATTGCAGATCTTTTTCCACAGGCCCTTTATCAGACTCAGTAAGTTTCCTTAAACACTTAATTTGCCATAACATGGGTGGTGAGGATGATGGTGATGGTGATGGTGCTGTTCATAAATGCTTCTTAACTCTCTACTGAGATGACCTTATCAAATTTTACTTCTTAATCTGTCATTACGTTGAAGTACATTAATTTTGTAACATTAAAATGACTTCAATTCCTGGAATAAACTCAATTTCTTCATAACTAAACTATCCTTTTTATATATTTGTATGTATTATACAAAACATATAAATTGCTATACTTTTCATTCATGTTAATGAATAAGATGGTAGCAATTTCCCTTATTTATACTTTGTTTTTCTGCTATAAGTTATGACAATTTGTAGTAAGATTTGGGCATAGTCTTGGGAAAAGTTTTCGTAAAACTGAAACTATCTGGTAGCTGGGCACGGTGGTGCACGCCTCTAATCCCAACACTTGGGAGGCTGAGGTAGGTGGAGCGTTGTGAGTTCGAGCCTGGCTTGGGCTACAACATGAGCCCAAGGCTGGCCCGAGCTACATAGTGCGACCCTGCCTCACAAAACTAGGGCTGGGTGTTTGGCTCAGTGGCTTAAGCACCTGTCTAGCAGGCATGAGGCTATGAGTTTGATCCCTGGTACTGCACACAAAAAAAATAAAACTCAAACTATCTGTTCTTAAAACATTTGCTAAAACTAATTTGTAAAATTAGTAGGGCTTGGTGGTCCTTTTTAGAGAAAATTTTAATTAATTAAAATCATTGATCAAATATATTCAGTCATGGGACTATTCATGCTATTTCTTCTTAGTCTTAGCAAATTATAGTTTTTTAGAATTTTGGTTACACTCATCTCTGTGGTTAAATTCTCCAGTATCTGTAGTCATGTCCTCTTTTTCCATTCATAATGGACAGTGTGTTTGTGTGTGTGTGTGTGTGGTGGTTGGTTAATAAAATCAAATCAGTTGGTAAAATAACTGGCCCTATTTTTGTTGGCCTCCATTATATGTTTGCTTTTTAATTCATTCATTTCTAATGCTTTCTCAGCTCTTCCCCTTTTGCTTTCATTAGGTTTATTATTTTACTTTTTATCCTTTCTTTCTTAATATAAGCATATAAATCTTTAAATTGCCCCCAAACACTTCTGCTGTATTCCATACATTTTAACATATAATACTTTTATTTTTTAGTTCTACGTATTTTATCATTTCTACTATGATTTTCTGACTTGTGGATTGTGTAGAGGATTGCTTTGAAATTTCCAAATGTCTGTGGTTCACCTGATTAGTTTTCTTGAATCTTGGAGATCGATTTGATCATGTCACAAAATTCAGTCCCACAAATATCAACAGAAACCTTTGTGGAACTTCCAGCTTTCATTAGAGAGATATTACATGCCTTCCCTTTCTTTTCTCTAGATAAAATACAAATACAATGGTCAGAGGTGGAACAGTACTGATCATATGGAGGAAGCAATATACCGAGGATGGCAGAACAAAAAGAGCCTGGTTTCGTGATGTGGTGTCGACACCATACCTGCATGGCTCATTTACATTTAGATTATTACATGAGAAAAATTAATTTTGATCTTAATCTATTTTTATTTTGGGATTTCTCCACTACTGAAGTTATGCTTAACTTTACAAAAGTAGGGGCATCTAAATTATCATGGTACTAATGGAAATAAATACAGTCAGATTTGAGAAGTGATACAAAAAACTGAATGTCTGTCTCACACTCCCTTTCACTTCTTTACTTTCTTACTTTAGTGTCTATATTTCCTTTCTCCCTCCACTCCTCATTCATCAGGTTTATCATTTTCTTCCTCTAACGGACATATGTACTTTATCTCTGTCTTTCTGGCATGAGACTGTCCCATTTCCTAATTTTTCCAGCACATTTCTGAAGTTGGAAAACCTCCACAGTACCCCACCTGCTTTTCACATACAGTCCCCCCAACTCTACTCTGTCCTGCACGCTGCCACTGTATTTGTATCTCTTCACAGCACAGTTCCTGAATAAAAGTCTTCTGCGGCTCTGACCCCCTCTACATCCCCAGCTCTGAAATGCAGATGATAGAAAATATAGTGGCCACAGTGCTTTTTCCAAAAGGGCAGTCAGAATTCCCTACAATAGGTTTTCAGTAGTTCGTACTGACCAGCAAAAATGGTACTCAGGAGGAACTCATTTGTTCCCTTGATATCAAAGATCGAATCTGTTACACTTTACATCTAAATGTCGCCTCAACTCAAGTTCCGAGATGGGACCTAGATGAGGGGGCAGATCAGTGGTAGTGTGAATTGGAAGGGTGGCTCTTCACCTTTCCTTATTGGTTTCCTGGCTGTGGGTTGAGTACCACTCCTCCACCAGGGCTTTCACCATGCCATTTCTGCTGTGGAGCCAGCCCACCACGGACTGAATCCAGTGAAACTGTGAGCCAAAATAATCCTATCCTCCTTTAAACTGCATGGTTCGGGTACAGTTTCTCAGTGATGGGAAACTAATATAAAGTCCAAATTCCTTGGTTAATTTTCAAAACGTTAGATGTTTCCTATTATTCTCCTAAAATGTTACATATATTGTCTCCTGTGAATCTATGGGGGAAAATGTGAAAGATTTTGAATATAAACAAAAACGTACCAGGTGTCTTCAATAAAAACCTAGTTTTTTTTTCCTAGCACACACTTCCAATTTTTCTGATTCTGTGAGACTGCTTTACCTTTCATTGTTTTTGAGTTATTTACAACTCAAAGTTTGCAGGTAACTGACGGCAGTGCAAATGACTTTTGTTGATAGGAAATAAATTTTGTCTTGTGAGTTTCAATCGATTTCTCTTTTCACTGTGGAAGAAACCAAATTTGCCTCAACTTGACATTAATTTCATCACTCTTTAGTCTTATACAGTATATGTATAGGTCTCTGAGTGTTCCTTTATCCTACTGATTCCCTCATTAACTAGTGAGTTAAAGATATTTGTTAGAATTTCATTTTATAATTATTTAAGAATTATAATTTTACCTTTGTAAAAATTTATGATGAATTTCATTAATTTCTGATCACAATGCCAGTATGGAATGGTTTCTCTGGCTCATTCTATCTGACATTACTGATTGTTCATATTTCACAGATAAAGTAAACTCTTCATCATGTCCTCCGACTACAAAATCCATGATTTTCATGATAAGTGTAGATTACAATGGTGTCTTTATTTATTTTAGTTATCATTTCTTTATAATACCTCCTGAAATATGAACTATGCCATGAATGTGTTGTATGGTATACTTTTACCTTAAACCATTAATTTATTTTTATCAGTGACTTCTCAATTTGAGTATAAGTTCGCTGAGGACACTGATCATACTTTGTTTCCCTCTTTTCCTCCTAGTGTCAGCATAGCACCTTATACCACACAGTGCCCAGTAAATATCCACTGCTGTGTCCCACCAACTGCCCAGAATGCGAGTTCTCAAGCTTTTTCTCCGGCTAATCAGTTAGCTTTATCTGGGGGACTGACTTGCTGTATTTCCCCCAAAAGTAATTCTTTGCCAGGAAAATGCACATTAGACTTCAGTTAAGATGATTAGCGGGTTTGTGAAATATCATATACTATATAGTACAGACCAGAAATTCTAGGAAATAAAGAATAAATTGATGCACTTCTGGAGACATTGGACTGATAATTCATAACTATATTGCTAAGTACAGTCTTATATGAAGGTAAGATACATTTAGTACATTCTACAAAAGTTTATTTATATTTATGCATTTTTGTATTTATTTATTTATTTGGTAGTATGTACTGGGGACTGAACCAGGGCCTTTGCAATGAACTACATCCCCAGCCCTTAAAAATGTTTATTGAATTTCCATGATCTATCATAAATACTGACAGAGCCTTGAGATTCACAGGCAAATACAATGCAATTTCTAATCCAAGGAGCTTACCTCTACTAATGGGTGGAGAGGAAAAAGTCAAAGAGGAGGAAAAATGAACACAAGATTGTGTGATTTTAGTACAGGGACAAATGGTGGCAACCAAAACAAGCTTTTCATTATGATGCAAAGAATGTGCTATCTTCAGGTATCATAGCTATCTGAACTTTTAAAGCAAACTATTTTAAAAATCCCTACTGAAAGGATAAAATTTCAAACCCTCCCAGACTTGTATCGCCATGATGGACAGCTCCATGCAACACCTCATGAGATTTTAATCCCATCACCACCAAATGTGGACCACCAACACTTCCAAATGTTTCAAGTGCTGAGTTGTAAGAAAATAATCAATGATCTTGAGATTGCCTTCAGCATATTTGATTTTATGAACTATAAAATACTTTACCAGTTGAATAGTCTACCAACTGAATTAAATTCTGCTCCTTATGATGCCATGCAAAGCCAAAGGACTTCCTAATATTTGAACATTAACATCATTGCTGAGCATTTTAATTTTGATGGTTTTACTTATGATAATTATTTTAAATTAAAACTGTCTTGAGAAAACTGCTAATGTTAAACAACTTGTCCATTTAATCAGTTTTATCTTTCTCATGATGACTTTTAATTTTTACTTTTATTCCTAGGGCAACCCTTAAAATAAGACACTTAAGATTCTGTTGTATATTATTTTCTTAGGAAACATATTATAAAAAGACTAATACAAATAAAGTTATAGATATTTGTTGATATAATTTTTACTTTCAGATACTACACTGGTATAGTTCATATGCTTAAATAAATAAGCAGCAATTTCAAAATGATAGCAATACTCTAAAGTTTGTTTGGTCCTATGTAATAGGTACTTTCTCTCAGTTCCCACAACCTGAGAAGTTATTTTAATTTTAAAGACTTATACAGATGTAGGACTCAAGAAAGATGTAATTTGCTAAATGTTGTGTAAATGGCATTTTGTACACTGAATCCAGCTCCTCAAACTCAAAAATTCTGTTTTTGCTTCATATTTTAAAAACAGTATTTAATTCTCAAGCCAAATCTTGTTGGCAAGACATTCCTAAGGGAAAGTAAAATACCTGTGGAGAAACACTAAACATTTTATTCACCTACAATGTCATCATACTGAAACTTAGAAGGTCAGTGTACTTTCCAAATGGCTCAGTTAAATCTAAGGAATAAGTTATTTGCCTAGTAGGGTCTGGATAGTGTCAATCAAAATCACTTGCTTACCAAAATATGCCCTGTTAGCATATTTCCATTCCTTACACTTATAAACTAAATGCCTTATTTACTAGCTGTATAGTTTAAAATATTTTTTCTTGCTCACTAAAAATATACAAAGAATACCACTACTCTCAACATAATCTTAGTATTTTATGTAAGATGGGTATGGCAGCACACAACTCTAATCTTAGCACTTGGAAGGCTGAGGCATGAGGATCTCCATGAATTCCAGGCCAGCTTGGACTACTAATGTATTCAAGGGCAGCCTGAACTGCATAGCAATACCCTGTCTCAACAACAACAACAACAACAACAACAACACCCCACAAAGCAAATATATGTATCTATATATGTCTATATATACATGTATTTATGAATTTTCTTAAAGGCATTTTAAAGTGTAAATATATGCATATTCAGTATTTGCATCACATTTTTATGTCTTCATTTTTTCCCACAGAACAGCATGGCAATCTTTACTTTCTATAAAATATGATTTTTTTACAACCACATAGTATTTCATCATAAGGTAATATCACAATTTATTTTAATTCTCTTCCAATCTGCAGTTACTATTGCAAAAAGATTTATAAAACTAAAATAGCTAAGAGGCTAAGACAGGACAATTGCCAAGTTCAAGCCCAGCTTATACCTTAACTCAAAATAATAATAAAAATAATAATAATAAAAATGGTTGTATTTTATCTCAGTGTGAAGGTTCTAGGTTCAATCTCTAGTACCAAAAAAAAAAAAGTACCATAGCTATATTTATAAAACTTTTTCTGAAAACAGAAAGTGATGAAGTCACAACACATAGTTCCTGTCTAACAAGCTATTCTGATTTATATCTATTTTTATTTAATGTCCCCCACAAGCCTCACGCTCTCATAGGTAGGGCTTTTGGGAAATGATTGGATCATGGGTGTGTGATACACATTGCTGGGTTAATGCACTGATGAGTTTATAGCTAAATGTGATTTAGAAGGTGAAGCCAGTTCATAGCCTGGAAGGGTCTCTTCTCTCCCTGATCCCTCTCTGCTTTCTGCCTTCCAAGCCAAAAGCGATTCTCCTCTGCCATGGCCCTCTGCCATGCTGCTTTGCCTTGGAGTCAGTCAGCTATGGACTGAAGCCTCTAAAACTGTGAGCCAAAATATGCCTTTTCTCCTTTATATTGTGTGCGTTAGTACATTATTGTGTCTCAGCAATGAGAAAGTAACTAAGACATTAGCTTTGCAAACTCTCTTCTGTTCTTTTCTTATATGCTGCTAGGTTATCATTAAAGTGCATATGATTTTGTATCTTAAACTTTTCATTTGACATTGTAAGTCTCTTCTGTAACCATTCTGGCACACTGGGTGGAAATTTCATACTTTACCTATTACTTGAAACAATAAATTTGCTTCTCTTTAATTAAAAAATAATTTTCAAATAAATATTGAAAGCATGTAGTCTTCACCTATGCACCCAAAAATTATTTCCTCACACTAGATTCCTACAAATAAGACCATTCAGAAAAATGATGATCAGGCTTTATTATTTCTTGGATACTGGTATAAAGACAAGCTAAACAATGTGAACACTGAAAATGTATATATAAACAACATCCTGATTTCATTTCTAATCAAAAAAATTTTTTTAGAAACTGTGAAATACAGAAATATACAAGGTATGGATTATATTTAAATTAATTATAATTTCCATAAATTAGTACATCTTGGCATATCAGTCTTGAGAAAGCACTGACCATTTAAATACATTTATTTTTTTTCCCCATTTAAAATGTCGGTATCCACATACCTTTCAAAAATAGTTTAGCTCATTTCTCCCTTTAATCTTAGAAGTAGTTTTAGAAATGCTTCTTGAAACTGTTTCCTTTGGTGTGTTCTGAAATCCACATCAGGAGACAGTAGTAATTCTAACACAAGAAGAAAGAAAAAGCCCCAACTTACCATTTCTAAGGCATTTACACGATCCTGAAAATAAAACATAATATACAATTATAAAACTAAAACTATACAAAATTATTACATGTTTACTCATTTTACAGGTTTTCTATTTACTCTGTGTTGTAATGATTTATGTAATTATTATAAAACTGTAAAGAATGAAAACTATTCAGAATGATCTCTGGAAATGAAGATAGCCATAAAAGAATTACTGTAGTTTTTCTCATTTATCTGGTAGTAAGGTTCAATTTAACATTAAACATAAATTAAGGTCCAGGTACTGAAAGGAATAGATTTTACTGTTTCTGTATTGTTAACCTTACCTTCAGAGATATATAAATGTTACAGAAACTTGACTATATGACTAGTAGTCATTTCAAAATGAAAGTTAGCATATACACTCATTAGGTAGACGGCAAACAATGTGATTTCAAAGGTAAAATTCAGATAAAAGAATAACTTCATTAAATCAAATTAATACATCCATCATTACTGAAAACAAGGCAAGAAAATAAAGCACTGACATGTGCCAATCCTGTACCCAAGGAGTGCTTCATTATCCAGAGCATCTTACTAGAGTTACAGAAATACTGGTTCAAAAAAGGGTCACTGACATTGTTTAAAAAGATAACTGAATAAGAAAATGATTGTATTTTCAACTCAATAGTTGTAGTCTCAGTTTCTCCCAATACTAACAGCTATCAAAAGGAATTAGTTTCCAAATTAGAAAAAAAAAAAAAATCCACCTGTAATCCTATCACTTGGAAGGCTGAGGCAAGAGTTTAAGGCCAGGTTGCACTACATAGCCAGACCTTGTCTCCAGAAACCAAAACCAGCAGATGAAGGGATCAGGGAGGGATGGGAGGGGAAGAGGAAGAGGAAGAAAAAGAAGATTTAAGATGAGTGGTGTACATATAAAAACTCCCCACAACAAATGTAATCATGTACTACAAATGTGTACTAAGAAAAAAAAATTAATTCTGAATTTAAAAGAAAGTCTAAAGATTTAAAAAAAATAAAAAGTGAAGCCGGGCGTGGTGGCGCACGCCTTTAATCCCAGCACTCTGGAGGCTGAGGTAGGAGGAGCGTTGTGAGTTCGAGGCCGGCTTGGGCTACAACGCGAGCGTAAGGCCGACCTGAGCTACATAGTGCAACCCTGCCTCAAAAATCCAGGGCTGGGAGTTTGGCTCAGTGCCTTAAGCGCCTGCCCTGGCAGGCGCGAGGTTGTGAGTTCAATCCCTGGTGCCGCAAAAAAAAAAATAAATAAATAAATAAAAAGTGATTTCTTTTAGGAGAGTTAAAACCATTTAAAATTTCTTTTCTATTATTTTTTTAAAACTTGTGGGAAATCTGTGGAATCTGGATTTGTTTGTTCAATCAAATTCATCATTTAGCGTAAGAAATGGGGTGGGGGGTGGTGAAACGGCCTCTGCTCAGGTGGGTGGCTCTGCGGGGACTCACCTGCACTTACAAACGCTTAGCGGCAGGAGGAACTAGAGCCTCCCCTGGGTTTAGAACAGAAAGTTCATCTCTGAGGTCGGTCTTCTGCAACCAGATTTTCAATTCTTAGAGTGAGAAATTGAGTTTAGCATTTCTATCCTGTACACATTTGGCTATGCAGGCACATGCTAAATAAATATATTATGCAAAATGCCCCCAAAGTGGATTGTTTTTAGCAACAGAATCTGTTTAGTTGCATTAGTTTGGTTTACTTGGGAGATCCTCATTCTTGCCCCTATAGTTTTCCTAAAATAACTGCTATTTCATTGGTAACTTGTGTGTTGTCACATTTGAAAGCTTTATAATAAATTCACATGGTGCCTCAAGGGAGCTTTGTTCTGTTATTACCAGGTTTTTTATTCACAACACATCTGAAATAAAACCATTCAATAATGCTTTATCATCCTTTGCAGATTGAAGAGAACCTCATTAGCTACCTTATAGAGACATAAACAGCCTTTGGGCAGTTCATATGAACCATCTTGAAAGGCTCAAAATATTTACAGCCCCTATTTGGGCTTTAAGATTTCCCGAGACCATGGGTTTGTGGGTTTGATCTTATTTAGGATTAGCACATTTTAAGAGCCCACATAGACCAGATTTGAAACTGATGACTTCAAATGATTTAAAAACAGTAAAAGTAAATTGAATTCTGTCTGTTTTAATTCTCATTTGGTATTTGGGAAAGATAAACTGACATTATAATTACGTTGAGTGTTTGTTTTACACAAATATCTATTAATGATATTAAAAAACTAAGTACATAACCTATAAGATTATGGATTCAAATGGTCTAAACAACACCATTTGATGAAAAATAAAGCTAACAAATAATATCCACATAAATTCTACTTCTCCTACTTGTGTATAACCCAGTTTTTCCCAAAGTGATATTGAATAACATTTAATGAAAAAAATAAATACCTTTTCTAAAACTGCAATTGGAGAAATAGAAAATTCAGCTCATTGATCTAAATTTCAATAATTCAACTTGTCATTCAACAGTGGCTGAGAAGATACCAGTCACAGAAACGGATTAAGTAAAGCTTGTCTACACTGTAGAGGTTTCAGGTCTCAGTTGTAGGTTAGAAATAAAAAGGAACTATTGATATTTTTTAAGCTATTTTAAACTTTAAGAAATGTATTGTGAAAAAGTAGTTGTAGTTGATATCTTTCCTAGAGATCAATTAGTTAAATGCCTGTACATAAAACAATTAGGCTATTGCACATCCTTAGTCTCAGGGTATCTGCATATTTTCTTTCATGTTACTGTTACTAAAATAGGAGAAATGTAAGCCAATATTGTGGCTCTGATATGGGCCATCAAAAAAATAAAATAAAAAGCCCATCTATGCTGTAGGATGAATAATAACAGCAAAATTGTTTATATCTTTCTCAGCCTCTTCTAGCCTACCTATAGCTGGAATGGTGGTGGGTGTTTTTTTTCTTTCTTTTTTTTCTCTTTTTTCAAGATAATACAAATAAATAAAAATACAGAATTTCAAAACAAGATGATAGGAAATTAACAATGGTTATTATATTGCATATTGTTATCTTCAAAATAGTTTCAGATTACCAGATATAGGCATGCAAAACTGATCAAACCTTATAAGCACCAACTGTTCCTTTCCACAAATAGAATTAGTAGTACAATTATCTTAGCTATCTTGTGTGTGTGTGTGTATATATATATTTTTTCCCCTTTTCTTCCGTTTTCCTTTCCCCCATCCCAGTTGTTCTTTCCTTTCAAACAGTTTCTTTTCCTTTCACAGTATCTATTGTACCTTTGGATCTTATTTACTGTTTCAGTTTCTTACCCAAGGGAGACAATATGACACTCACACATGCGAGTCTGATTTATTTCTCTTATGAGTATGGTCTCTAGTTGCATACATTTACCTATAAAAGTATCAAGTGTATCTTTCTTAATAGCTGAGTAGTACTCCATTGTATAAAAAGATCACATCTTTTTTATTCATTCATCTGCTAATGGACATTTGAGTTGTTTCCAAGATATAGCTATTACAAACTATGCTGCTATAAACATAGGTGCACATACATTGCTGTGGTATGATGTTTTCAATTCTTCTGGAAAATACCCACAAAGGGAACAGCTGGGTCAAATGGGACCTCAAACTGTAGTTTTTTGAGGAAAGTCCACACTGATTTCCACAGTGGTTGCACCAGTCCTTACTCTCACCAACAATGGAGAACGGTTCCTTTTTCCTCATAGCCCCGCCAGCATTTGCTATTGGTTGATTTTTTGATGATAGCCATTCTTCCTGATGTGCAATGAAATCTCAGTGTTATTTTAATTTGCATTTCTCAAATGCTCAATGCTGTCGAACATTTTTCCTTCTTTTTTTTTTTTTTTTTTTTTTTTTTTTTTTTTTTTTTTGCATTTGTATTTCTCCATCTGACAAGTATGTGTTCATCTCACATGCTCATTTTTGGATTGGGTCTTTGAAATTTGGAGGACTGATTTTTTCTTTTTTAATTTTTTATATGTTCTAGATCAAAGTCCTTTGTCTGAGAGACAGTTGGCTAAAAAATTTTTTCCCAATTCATGAGTTTTCTTTTCACTCTGCTAGTGATTTCTTTTTCTTTCTTAATTTTCATTTTAATGGATTTTATCTTCCAGCTCCACCTGCAAATTCAACAATCCCATCCCTGAGAAGCTCGCTGTCTCCCCATTTCCTAGCCTAGATCCAGGAAAGAATATTATTGTTAAGACACTGAAAGGGAGTAAAAACTTAGACAAAAGATCACCTCCATGAGAAATGAAGGCATCACAATAATCACGATTTTCAGATCAGTTAATAAATTTGTGGCTTTTTATATTACAATCATGGACTTTAAGAGTCTCGCCAGGAAAATGCATATTATACACAACACACACACAACTATGTACACAATTGTAATGAAAGTAGAGACTCTGCAGTCTTTCCATAGGCTTGCAAGTTCTTCCCCTCCAAATAGAATATCTAAAATAAGATGTAAAGCTATCTACAAATAAAGTATTATTTTATTAAGCCAATTTATTTCTCCTTTATTAAATGTTTCTAGATAACAACAGTAACAAGCAATAAAAAAACTGTAACAGTCCAGGGCATAAATAAAAATATGGAGCTGTACATGGAGTGGAAATTTAACCAAAGAAGCCATTAAAGGAGAAATTTCTTCCAAACATTTTAAAAAAAAATTTAGAGAGGATAAAGCCTATACTGTTGCTACTGTTTTTCTGTGATTAGAAATTCCCTTTTCCACTATTTTTTAATTCTAAGTGAGGAAAAGTAAAATAACATTTACAATGGCAACAAATAATGATTTTTAACATTTACCCTTAAATGATCATACATGTAGTCTACATGGTTATTGAGTTAAAAGGAGAGTTAATATGGTAGCTAATTCTTATCATAAGTGAGTATTACATATACTTTGCGCCTAGACCTCATGTCTTAATTTATTGTGGGCTTATAACAGATCAAGTAGAGAGAATAGTATTTTGGGAGACTCTGCTATTAAAATGTACTTTTAACTTTTTATGATTAGGGGCTAGGGATTTAACTCAGCTGCACAAGCATCTGCCTGGCAAGAGCAAGGTGATGAATTCAATCCCCGGTTCCAAAAAAAAAAAAAAAATTATGATTAGGTTAGTAACCTGCCTCGAACTACAAATACTCATTTGTTGCTTGGTCACAATGGAGTATACATTAGAACTTAGAAATCAACCAAGGCAAATTCATTAGCATCACTGGAGATGGGCAAATATGTGTAAGCTAAGTTAGGAAATGAACATGAAATGGATCACTGCTATCTGAATACCTGATAATTAACATTTTAGTTGATTCAGCAGAACCAATCAATTAGACATACCGACTCAGCCATCACAGCTATGAGACGAATTAGGATCTTATAGGTCTAAATAATCAGAATTCTTCTGCCTCTGGTAAATACAGCTGAACAGGTCTAGTAACTTTATCGTAATAACGCAGTATTTTTCAAGAATGCTTTAAATACAATATTAGCATATGAAAAGGACAACACTGGCATAAAAATCTAACAAGAATTTCTATCTTTTCCAAGTCTATGAAGCTTTAAGAGTAAAAATAAGTTTGAAAACATCTCTGGGTTTGAAGGATCATGATCGACATGTAATTTTCAAAAAGAAATATTGACAGTGAAGACTTCTTTCCCATGCTGTTCTAAAAGCACAAAGCCTCTATTCTGGAAGAAAAATGTACTCAGAATCATCCAAAGAGAACACTGCAAGGTCTTGTTTTGTCAATGTCAACTCTGCAATCCACATTCATACTCCCTACATAAAGGATGTAGAATTCAAGACAAATAGCATGTACATTTTTTCTTCAGGGCATTTCCTCATAGCACTCCATTACATTTAATAATTTGCTGGTCATTTTTTAATAATTAAAGGACATAGAAGTAATTTGAAATATAATTGTTCCCAAACTTCAAGGTCGTAAAAAGAAAGAAAGATGGCCTTTATTGACCATCAATAAAAAATAAGCATTTTATGTAGTGTTTAAAAATAAATTAAAGCAAAATGAAGAAATAAAATTGCAGCTTAAATGTAGCAACATTAAAAAAGCATTACAATGACATAAACTGGCTTTAAATGTACCGAATCCATCAATGATTTATACATGAGATTTCACTGGTACCTATTAATGGTCAGTTATTTTTGACTTTAAAGATTTAGGATGACTGATATTAGTATAGCCTACATTGGTTTTCTAGTCATTCGGTGTTTAATTTAGCCACCAATAGGTATCTATAGTCAATTTTTAAAAATTCACTTCAGGACTGGGGATTTAGCTCAATGGCACCAGCACCTGCCTGGCAAATACAAGGTCCTGAGTTCGATTTCTAGTACAAAAAAAAAAAAAACCTCACTTCACTAGCTGCTTAGGTGTCTTTTTCAAATTACCTGCTTCAGGGTCAAAAAATAACAAAACTAAATATTGAAGCAGAAGGGAAAAAAAACCCTTAGAACAAAGAATCAAGGTTTTGTCTAAAAAGGTTATCCATAAAACTCTCAACATTCTGAGTTATCAAGAAGAGTCAGTTTAATGTGCAATGTAGGCTGTTGCCTTCTGATTGATGTGTTCTGAAATATTCTTTCAGTTTTGTTTTCTTCTTTTTCTCCTTCAAAGAGTCAGTTTAACTGGCTATATCATGTCCTGGCCCACAGAAGGTATCTAATAATATTTGGTACTGGTTTTTTACTCTGAGTGTGTTCCCTGGGAGAACTAGAGGCAGTAACAATTACAGTTTTTAAAAACAGGCTCACAATATCTTATCCACTTTTCAATATATTCTCCCAGGTATTACTACTGCTGTGACAGACAACTGAGGGACCGCCAGGTGTTCCTCTGTGGATTCTTCTCCTTCATTCTCAGATTGGCATTTTCATTTGTGGTTTTGTTTGTTGAAAGACTGCTACTGATCATCACACTTAAGTTTGACACTCCTGAGGAAAGACTGTGTTTGTACCTATACTGAAGTAGGATATGATTTGTACCTACTTGTAAGGAAAAATACAGAAGTGGGGTACGTGCATGGGTTAATGCAAGTGGGGTGAATGAAGCTCCCTTGGTTTTGTCTTAACAGATTTCAATCTGGAAAGTATAACCTGAAAGGGAAAATACAGAGCTTTCCTGAAACACTGTGAAATTAACACTAAAAAACCTGATATTTACTTTGTATTTCAGATTGCAAAGCAAAGGGATTTTTTTGTTGTTGTTTACAATGAAGAATCACGCCAAGACTCTTCTTTTAAAGCACAGTGTACAGGTAGGTGGGTATCTACGGAATGTGCCTACAAACAAAATAAACTGCAAAAGAAGTAAGATTATCTTTCTCTTGAGACTGCCCAATTCCACAGCGAAACTTCTAGTACCAGGTAACAGAAGCATTTCTTCAGTGAGTGACACCTAGATTAGAAAAACAACTGAAAAATTTGTAGATAAAATAAAGACTATGATGGTAATGAGCAGCTATGTAAATGATATCAATATAATTTCTAAGACTGACTGTTCTGAAAAAGATATACAGAAGCAGGAGGCAAGCAGTAGAAAACAAAGCCAGGAACTCAGAAACCAACACACCATATACTTTTTGCAAGGATTTACATTTCAAAAAATAGAACATGTATCCAGTTGTGAATCATACATTAGAGAAATACTCTCTGAACTCCTATACAACCATACCGGTATTGCAGTGGGGATTATGGCATGATTCATGACCAAGTTGTATCAGAATTTGTAGAGAACAGGGCATGCTTGCCTTTTCAGATGTACAAAGAGGTGTGTATCTGACAACTCCTTTGCTAGTCTTTGCTGAGGTTATCATCTTTGCTTCCTTCCCTCAAGTTCATGTGTTGCCTGGGCTTGGTAGAATACTCAAAACAACAACAACAACAACAACAACAACAACCAGAAAACCACAAACCATGCACGCACATACAGAGAACTATGAAATACTTTGGCCCAATGTCCTTTTTTCTGACTATTGAATTATAACACATATCACTGACTATCAAGCATGTCACACAGCTGAGTCACTAAATGGTACACGCAAATAGTCCACCTCCAGAAATGCTTTCCTCTGGACAATTTCAGTAATCTACACACTAACTTACTTGCAGAGCCACTTACACAATACTTTTCAGAGATTAAAGCACAAGGAGCATTGTGTTAAAAAACACTTTCTCACCTTTCATTTCCATGTTCTTTCTATGTGCTTCTGTATATAGTTACCTCTCAGCATTCTATACTAGGGGGGCTATTGATAAGGATAATCGAGAAGTAAACAGAAATTTTTGAAATAATACATTTGGCTGGCTTCAGTTAGGTTTCTCTTGATTCCTAATTTAATCTGATTTAGATTAAAGCTGTATTATTAATCTCCATTTCCTAAAATACATGCACAGATAGGGAAGGGCAATGTGATTGAAAGGATTTAAAACTAAACTGAATGCTTGCCTTCTGATAATCAGTGGGAAGCTCTTCTAAGACAACTGAAGGAGCTGGGCGTGGTGGCGCACACCTTTAATCCCAGCGGGAGGCTGAGGTAGGAGGAACGTTGTGAGTTCAAGGCCAGCTTGGGCTACAATGCGAGTGCAAAACTGGCCTGAGCTACATAGTGCGACCCCGCCTCAAAAAAACTAGGGCTAGGAGTTTGGCTTAGTGGTTTAAGCGCCTGTCTGGCAGGTGTGAGGTTGTGAGTTCAATCTCCGGTGCCAAAAAAAAGAAAACAAAAGAAAGAAAACTGAAGGACAAAAACCACCCAAAACAACATCTTTAGATGCACTTTTGGAACATATAACTAAAAACCAGCTTATCCTGTATGCCCTAAAATAAAGCACACAGAAGTTTGACTATTAAGTTCTACATCCTAAATATTGCTATCTATGAAATACTTAACTGCTTTTTCTTCAAATTGAGCTCCATTCTGATTTTTCACTGCAGTCTGACTACCGTCTTCCCAGGATGGAAGTTTAAACAGTAGATTCGGCTGTTTAAGAGAGAAGTGAGTTATGAAAGAGTTGGAAAGCTCTATTATCTTAAAGTAATTGGAAGTGCTGGAAATAGCAATAGCTATAAAAATAACACTAATAAGATTACAGGAATTTCAAACTAATTTTTAAATTTCTTACTGAGAGAAAATGATATCATATACTATCTTTAAAATGGCTCCCCAAGTAATTCCTTACCCAAATTAAATTCTCAAAGTTTAGAGAAATCATTACGTGAAATTTAAAACATTTTACTTCTCAGGATTATACAGAGCGGTGATTTAGTTCGAAGTGTCCTCAACTCTTGCTTTCACAAAATCATCCTAGAAGTAATTGATCCTAAATTCCAAAGAATAAAGAAATGAAGGAATAAAGAAGACAATATGTTGATAACAGTTGTACTACGGTACTTGTAGCCAGTAATAAAAGGTACTCGGAACTCACAGCCTTACCGTTGGATAATTAAGCACTGATGCAATATGACTGCAGAAGTTTAGGAAAGTCACAATTACGCTTTCTTTCCCTCTGCTAAATTATTCTAAATTTTACCAACAGAAATTTATTCTCTGTAGAACTCAAAAATTTATTCTTGGACTACCCCCATGCCAGTTCATCTTATAAAAGAGAAACTTTTTAAAAAATAGATTACCATTACACTTGTTCAGGAATTAGCAAACTGGGTCAAGTCCAGCCAACCACCTATTTTTACAGGACCATGAATTTAAAATGGTTTTTAGAGTTTAACTTGGTTGAACAAAATTAATGTTAAGAATAATAGTTCATAATGTGAAAATTGTATGAGATCCAAATTTCAGTGTCTATGAATAAAGCTTCATTGGAACACAGTGTAATTATTTGCTTATGTATTGTCCATTGCTGTCTTGAAGCTGTTGCTAGAGAGTAGAAAGCTGATTGAAAGTATCAGAATTAGGCTCTTTACAGGAAGTCTGGTGGCTCCAATTCTAAGCTATTGCTACCCTATAAAAATTGTCTCACAATTCTTGTCTCACAGAGATCACCCTGAAAAAAATCTCATTGCTGTCTGAAGTGGACAAAGTGAAATACAGACCAGGCCAAAGGGAGGGAGGGAACAAAAGAAGGAGGGAGGCAGAAAAAATTTTTGAGCAATTTTTAAAATTTAAAGGAATATTTAAAAATTTCAGATGTATAAATACATATGCCAAATATATAAACCAGTCCTTAGACCCTATAAATTCATTTTTCTTTCTTCTTTTGCTTCTCCCCCTCCTCCTCTTACCTTTCCCCTTCTCTGGTCCTTTGTTACTTTTATCAATCCTTAATTCTTTCCCTCCAGTGTCTTTCCTTACTTCCCCTTTGCTTCCTTTTTTCTCTACTCTTATTTATGCAGTGCATTCTTTCATTCATATTTACTGAGTTAGGTACTGTATTAGACATGGTCTTCCTTTCTGGATCAAAAGGAAAGATAAATTCTTTTTGTTTTTGTTGTGTTTATTGCAAAGCACATGAGAAAAACACAAATAAGATACCCACGAACGGTGTCTGGGGGTGAGAGAGGAGGTTTACTCTAGTAAAGTTGGTCAAGTTAAGTCTTCAACACACGTAACAGTTGAGATGAACCCTAAAGGATGGAAATGAGTCAGCCATTGAGAAAGCTGCAGCAAAGTATTTATTATGGATAGGGCATAGCAATGGAAACATCCTGGGACAGAAAAGGATTCTTTTATATCCAAAACAAAAGGGATGCTAGTATGTACATTGTGGTTGTTAATGAAAACATCTCTTTAATTTACCAGTGTCATAATTTATATCAACATTGTTTATTGAAAATTTAATTGCCAAAAACTCATTGATTATTCTTATCATATGTCCAAAACTCTAATACAAAAATTCCTAGTGGGAGATTAATTTCATTGAAAGTCTGAAAAAAACTCTGAAACAAACAACATTGAAGTCCCATCTTGATTATATAATACAGCTCCATGTGACTCAAAGGAGTCTCTATTAACTCTCAAAAACAAATTAATGATTTCACAGCTCTGAAAAAACTTGAGTTATGGAAATAGCACATACTGACAGTGCAATTTTATGGACAAACAGACAATAAATACTTTATTCTTACCACAAAGGCTACTTTGTGTTTTTGCATGATGCAGGTTAAGGGTTACACTGAAAAACTTGTCCTCGGACTTCTTTGTTTTTATTATATACTCTGATATATCACTTTACAATCTCATTTTAAATGGAAATCAGGTGACAGCGTAATGAAATATACACTATGTTACCATAAAATTTAATGTTCAAATAAAAACTTTTTTGTATAAACTTTTATATTTATTTCACTACACAATAAAAGAGATTATATTTTTGCCATATGCCTTTCATAAGTAAGCTGCAGCTTCACCTTCTTTTGGGTCTAACTTTAAGCCAGCTGCAGCATATGTAAATACTATGAATAGAAGAAGAAAAGATAAAGACAGAAAAATCTAAATGTAAATAGCTGGGACACTGTGTAGCTAGATGACACCTCCATTGTGCTGGTCCCCCAATTCTTTTGGATGCAAACTGCAGGGTTTTATATTTACTAGCCAGCCTGCAGATGACTTATTTCCTCTTACTCCTGTTTTATACATGACAAATATAGTAGTTCGTATCTAAGAGTAAGGATGAGAATTAGGAACTTCAATTACAACCACCATGTAGTAAAGGCATGGGACCTCTACTAGGTAACATTGTTTATTTCATGTTATAAGAAAAATTTTAACAAATGAACACATTACATTTTACTATCATGCTAGTAAATCTTCACACTTTTAAAAATTACAAAATTCTAACAAATTAGTCTGTGTAATGCAGAGACTTGGCAAAAGGAGCGCACTTTTGAGTCAACTGCTTTTTAAAAACAAAATATCATCGATTACAATTATAAAAAAGACAAAAATATAGAAGGAAATGCTTATTAGCCATTTTTTTAAGCTCATTTTGGTTTTATCACTTTTTTGCTTGATTTAACATTTATGGAAACCTTCTAAGGTTGCCTTTAATTTTTGCCAGAATATTTTGAACTGGGTTTAAAACTGAAATTGAAGAAGCCTGAGGAGGGCTTTAATAACAACTTTCTTCAGTCTGTTTATTTAAAACACGATGAATAAGCAAAAAGAAAAGGTGCAGAATGGAAAAAGAAAAATGATCCCTTCTCCTTCCTAGAAGTGTTTGGGGTTACTGGATTGTTCATAAACTTGCACCAGGAATTAAAATCTTCCTCACTGCTAGTAGCTAAATATATTTGACACTGTTCTAGTTGTTGTATATATGTAAGCTTAGAGTCTAAGGGTCTGTAAGTATAGCAGTTTTGAAGTTATAGAAAGGCAGCAATGAGCTTCACCAATCTTAAATCTCCAGTAACACCCGATTTACTTGATGTATTCTAAAAATTATGTAGTTTATTATAGCCTTATTTTGAGGAGATAGTGTGTCAATATTTTTCTACATTACATGATAAATATTAATCACGATGAAATGAAGAAATTAAAAGAAAGAAAGTCCAGGAACTTAAATAAACCATGGGGGTGGGGGGATGGTTTAGAAATTCTGTTCTCCATAGCTCTTGAGGCATGAAGTATAGAAGTACAGATGCTAAATCCTAGCCCCGCCACTTAATGGCTCAGCAAGGCTTAGAGTCCTTATTCATCAGATGGGAACAGTAGCATCCACGTTGCAGGATTTCTGTGAGGAATGAATGCCACAGACTTAGAAAAATCAGCATAGTAGCTGGGCATGGTGGCGCACGCCTTTAATTCCAGCACTCAGGAGGTTGAGGCCGGAGAACTATTGTGAGTTTGAGACCAGCCTGGGCTACAAAGTGAGTTCAAGGCCAGCCTGAACTGCATAGTGAGACCCTGCCTCAAAAAATAGGGCCGGGGATTTAGCTCAGTGGCCTAAGTGCCTGCCTAGCAGGTGTGAGATTGTGAGTTTGACCCCTGGTACCAAAAAAAGAAAGAAAGAAAAGAAAAAAGAAAGAAAGAGAAAGAAAGAGAAAGATCAGCTCAGTATAGGACATGAAGAATGCTTCTGAAGCTATTGGCATCATTCACCAACCACTCAGGTGATTTCTTTTTTCTTTTCTTTTGATATTCAGATCATCACCTTTTGGGACTAATTTAGCCCAATCTTGACAATAGTTACAAAATGCTAATTAAGTATTTGCTAATAACTGAAACAAAATGTGAGTTTTCAAGAGGGCAGACTGAGGAAATCCTGTACAGCATTGTATTATAGAAAATCATATAGAGATTGGGAGGGGAGATATTTCTAGAAGACTATCAGTTTATTTCAATGATGTCCTGCAAATACTTAGAAACTTGGAGATTTGTTTTAAGAGTCATTGAAAAAATTTTTAACCTGAAAGGTAATGCTGTTAAACATTTGTTTCCAGATATGTTGCATACTATAGTCATTACTTAGAATATTGCTTCTCACAACTGACACTGTTATCAGTAGGTGGAAGACTATATAGATTAACATCATTATTTGACCAAAGTGTGAGGCCTATCTGGGCATACGATGAGAACAGAAGCAGCAATACAATATGAAAAATGGTCTTGAAGGGATCATTAATTGGTCTACTGAAATCAAACTGCTCCTAGATGCAAGGGGACTGTTAACTTTGGAGACTGAGGGAAACTCCCTGACAAGCTCATTACTGTGAAACATCATAAGGTGCTGAGATTTATTTTTTTCACAAGAAGACACAAGTTGGTATTTCCATTCACCCTGGTACTCATAGAGCCAAAACAGGGACACTGGTAGTTGCATAAAGGGGTATTTTCTGTACGTGTGGCCTTTCATGAAGTTAACTCCCAAGTAGATGTTGTATGAAGACACAAAATAATCTTTTGCCTTATGAGAACAATTTATAAAATTAGTAAAACAAATACAGTTCATCTTCTCTACCAAGTTTTTAGTACGATTTCTGTCCCAGAGATAAGTTTGGGCTCCTAAAGGCTATTCTTCATCTTTGCAGTTTTAAAATGTTTCCAAATGGTATGTGTGTTTTTAAGAGGAATTTTTTAGAAGCTTGATTCAAGGAGACTGCTGAGTCCTGAAGACTTGTGCTTTTCATCCTGTTGGATAAACAGATCCAGGCACGTTTTTATATTTCTTTTATTCTCAAAAGAAAACAGCCTAGTCAATCAACTTCTATATATTCAGACACAAGAGTATTTCTCTCGGGGCATTTTATTTTCAGGTTTTATTCTGTCATAAATTTAGAATTAAAATTACGTTGCAAACCAGGTAAAATGGTGATAAAATGTAATGATCACTAAAATTTCAAGAGGAATCCATTTCACTGAGCTTGGTTTTCTGTTCTCCCGAAGTCCCTTCAGGTAGTAAACTGAAGTGCACAAATCTAATTGGGTAAGACCTAGCCCCATCCCTGCCAATACTTTATAGAGTTCTCACACCAAATTTAAGGCTTGGTAAGTCTCTTCATCTTTTGGGAAAACAGAAATTTTAATGAGTCATTAAGTCTCTTTCCTCTGAAAGTAGGAAAGGGTTACCCATCCCTCCATTCCCCCAAATCACCCTTGTTTAAGTTGTGTTTATGTCATAGCTTAGAAAAATCATTTTTAATCATATTTTAGAACACAGAGACAATATACAGTGATTTGCTCATGCTCTAAGAAATTACATTTTGAGACAAATAAATAGGTCTGCATTACATTTTGGTTTCTAGAATTACAGAAGTTCCACTGTAACAATGGCAAGTCATTCTAGGGATGAGTAAGATATTGAATTATCTTGTAGTTTATATAATTGCAAACAGTTAATCCCAACTTACCAATCTATTCAAATTTAGACTTTTAAAAATGAACATTACCATTTCCCAAAAACACAAGAACTTCTAAGGAACTGCTTAGATTCCTCCAGAAATCTAAGTTAAGAGCATCACATCCCATTTCACCAGGCTTTCCCTTCTACAGTAACCCTGAGGGGATTCCTAGCTATTCCACAACTGTATTTCTATCACATGCACAACCTTAAATATTGCATGGTTCCCCTTAAGTGAGAAACTCAAAATATAAATAACAAAATAACAGATATAGGAAATAGAAAGATAGATCTTTCTGCAAAAGAGAAGTAACTCAGAAGATGGAGGCAGTGAGGAGGAGGGGAAAGTAGAGGGAGAGGAAGGAAAAGGATGAAAACAAAATTAAAATATGTTACGTACGTTTACCAACTTCCCATGAAGAATGTAATCATTATATACTGCAAACATGTACTCATAAAAATGTCTTTTAAATGACTGGCAGCAAACCATGGACATTAAATGCCATTGGTCCATCACTAGCCCAGTTTCTCCCATGGTTGCCTGCTAGGAAGAGCAGCCATCTTCTAGGTCCACTGTGATGTGAACATGCTACCTCGTTGGCCTCTGCCAGGGAAATTTACTTGCTTCATGTCAATCCCAATCTGTAGTGATTCTCTTCGCCCATTTTATCTATAATGTACATACCAACAATGTACATATCAATGCATCTACCAATTGGCATTCTCTATTATAACACCCCTAGATTAATATTTATTAGGATTTTTTTCCCCAAAACCCCCAGAGAACTTCAGCTTCTCTAATTTTTATTAAAACACTGGGCTTCCATAGGCTATTCCTTAAGTAACTGAAATAAAATAACAGTGGGGAAAAATATTTTCTTCTCCCTCCTGTTCATTTTAAATGTTTTGTCTCAGCACTGCTCAGGTGACAAATCCAAAATTGAATACTTGTCCCTCCAACCTTAAAGTAGTTCAAAAAAGTAATGATCAAATTCTTCAAACAGAAAGTTCCAGACTACCTTTTAAAAAGCCAATAGAGAAATTAAATATAATGATGGGTCACCTGAAAAACAGCATGTCACTAATGCCATTTAATATTCTGCAGAACACAGCTTCTGGAATATCTCAAAAACAATATTTTACTTTATAAAATATGACTCCATTTTAAAAACTAAAACAGAGATTCTATGCATTTCTAATGAAATGTCTAGTGATATCAAAGAATGCACATAGAAATACTTGTGGTAACATTCAAATTACAGGTTTTTCCAACAAATATGCTACCTTTCTTTCTCTAAAATAATTTTGAGATTGATATTCATATGTAGGCCAATAATCGATTTCAAGTATTTGCCACAGTGTGTCTGTTTTTCATTTCCTCATTATACTTAGTAATTATCCAAAGACAGTACTTCATTTGGCACAATTTGTCTCAAATAAGAACTTAAGCTGCAAGGTGGCACATGGAAAAGGCAGAAGAAAGAGACAGGAAGAGGGTGGACAGAAGGAAGACAGGAAGACTGGGAGAAGGGAAAGTTTAAGGAGGAGCTCCATGGGGGTAAGAGTCTAGGTCTGACTTCTTTACTGCTGTATCCTAAGCATGCTGCATCAAGTCTGGCACATAGTAGGCACAAATAAATAGTGTATAAAATTTAAATTTATTGAGGACCTGCCAGGCACCAAGATTTTCACATTTCTTTCTATCATAATTCTCTCAGTAGACCCAAGAAGTCAGTATTGTTATTGTTTCGAGATTAAAGATATGGATATTGCTTCAAAGTGAGCTATGAATGGCCCAGTAAAAGAGGAAAAACCATGTTCATGATTGTCTAATTCTAACACATTTCAAACAAAATGAAAACAGTGTCAGTACAACATTAGGAAAAGAGAAGGCACAAATGAGTTACCCAGATGTTATGTTCAGTGACTTTTACAGGTGGCCCTTTGAAGCTTTTCTTCATCCAGCAGGATATGTTTTTAGAGTGCTTTGCATCTGGAGGGTCTCAATGCAACATGAAGGAAAAACATGAAGTCCATGAAAAGTGAACCATGTAGGTTGGTGCAGTATTTTAAAAAATAAAAGTAAAAAGCAGCAGCAGCATCTATCTACTACCAACCATCACAAGTAAGGTGTCAAGTCACTGAATACATTTCAATAAACTGAGGAAAAATGGAGTACCTTTTATGTCTATTTTAAATATTTCTGCTGATCTTGAAAGGATTAAAGAAGTGACTTATTCCAATGTACCAAACCCTTATGCAAACAGAACTCTGACACTTCAATACACATTTATAGTCAAAGACAATACTTTGTTTTTAAGAAGAGCAGCACACAATGTAACTGCAAGTGAAGTCACACACACACACACGCAGAGCCAGACGATATAAGCACCAGTGAAGAATTTTTGCAATTATAAGCTGCATTATAATACCCACTGTCAGGTATATTTTTCTCCACAGTGTATGGTTCCTTAGAAGATTAAAACATTTTCTCCTTTGCTGCCTATTCCATCTTCCCTGGCATTTCATACTTTCTATTATGTAAATGTTGGTGCTCCCTAGGGTTCTGGCCTAGGCTTTCATTCTGTACAGTTCTAGATACTTCTGAGTGTTCATCTGAATGTTATGGACAGCATACTTTCAGTGTATCAACCTGAAAATATGCCCATTTCCACAGGACAGAAGTGAAGATTATTTCTATAGAAGCAGAATAATTTTTATTCTATCTTTTGTTTCTAATTCACTATACCTGCTAAACTTCCTTTCACAACTCGGCCAAACTGAACATCAGCTGAATGATTTCTTCGAGTTCAGACCATAAAGTAGAAAAGAAAAACCTAACTGCCCCAAGAAAAGTTAGTATCAAAACTTTCTCCTACAATATCTGATGACATCAAATTGTGCACATCCTCTTCAAACCCCTTGAAGCGCCAGAAGTACATGAAACCTGCCCATTCCACCCCACAACACTACCACTTGAGTATTTCAAAATACCAAAAATCAAATTACTCGACTTCTTTCCTCCACTGATTAGCACAACCACGCATGAAGGTGTTCAATTAAGAATCCTAAGAGTCATTCTTAACTATGGTCTTCTTACTTCCAATCTCAAAGTTCCACTACTTTTTACAGTCTAAAATATATTAAGAAACTAACACTCCTTTTCAGGCACCATTCTGCCACTCAATCCAGGACACCACCATCTCTTGCTAAGGTTATCTCCATAATTGCTCTACCTGGTTTCTAACATAATGCCCCCAATTAAAGTGGTACCTCAGCTCACGCACATTTTAGTTTACAAACTATTTGGTTCTCAAACAAAAGCATTTGGCAAAATTTTGCTTTTGTTTGCAAACTCTGCATCAGGAGACAAACATAGATGCTGCCAATTTTCCCAAACACACACCAACATGGCCATCTTTTCCAGAATAGTAGAACAAATTAACTTCATGAGCTGAAGTGCTGTCAACTTTACAGTCAGTTACCTATTCAAAATGTAGATCTGATACTGTTCACATGCATCAGACTCTTCTCTGGTTCTGCATATACTAAAGTCCAGGTTTCTTTATGAGACTGTTTAGAACTCTGCAGACTTTACAGGATCCTGGTTTGTCTCTGCTCAGATGTTACATTCTACCATGATGAACTTCTAGTTCTTTAAAAATGAAATTGTGTTCTTTTTTAAACATAAGCCTTCCTATATTCTCTTCAGTGCCTAAAACTTTTCTTAACCTCACCCCAAACTTTCGTAATTTCTAGTTACCATTTAAACACTGGCTTCCTTAGGGAACTCTACTTGGACTGACCACCTATTCCAGCTCAAACCATCCACATGCAACTCCACTTTGCTTCCATGAAACCTACTCTTGCTGCCAACAAACAAGGACAAGTGTTCTTACATGTTCCCTTAGTGATTTATACAGTCCTTCTAATGTACTCTTCAGTATTATAAATAGTCTCGACCACTAATTCTGGTATAGACAGCAAGAAGCATTACAAGATCCACAGCTTGCCTCTGGGTCCTTAGCACCTACTACACTGCCATGCACAATGTTATTGCTCAATCAATATTTGCTCAATGAATAAACAGAGGACTTTCATTACAGGAAACTGGGAAGAGTTTAAGGATAAATAAAACACCCTGGGCTTTTTATTGCAGGAAATAGGGAGAAGTTTAGGGATAAATAATATACCCCCTACTCACCTTCAGGAGAATAACATTAAATGCAGAATGTCTCTTCTACATAATTATAAGATGATAATGAGTAAATAAAATCGACTCCAATTTGGCTACATGAGGATTTGCTAACATTGCAAATTGGAATTAAATATTTAGCTCTCCCTTCTGGGATAATCTAATACACACTAAACACTTCTGGAAGACAGTTTTATGATTTTATATTACAGGTGAAAAAACAGACACGGCAAAGTTAATCGAGTAACCCAAGGTTACCCAGTGAGTCAGAAGCAGAGCCAGTACTTAAAACTCCAGGTTGTTAACCTCCAATCTCTACTGTTACCATTTTTTGGAAACTATTTTGTTTTTTCTCTACCAAAGTACTGTTACATTATTTTAAGAATTCACACTACATAATTTCATAGCCTTCTCCAAACTATCACCTATTCTACCTATATTTGAATGTAGTCTATATTCTAAATAGGCTCATGCACTTTTCCAAGGATTTTTCTTCTATTCTTTAATAATAAAGGCTTTTATATGAATGCCTTTGAACTCCTATTTCTCTGAAAAATGTCAGCTCCCTGTATTATTAATAGAGTATTAGTATCTGATGTTGACCACCACTACAATGTTTAATTCTTTGCTGTAGGACACCACATTGCATATTCTACATCTATAAACAACAACAGCTAGTCAGCTGGTATATTCTATGGTACTGAGTAGACACATGGGTAGAAAATGCTGCCAATATTTAATAAACATTTGAGAAGCAAAATAAGCTATTAAATTTAATGAGATTACTGATTACAACATTTATATTGCAAGAGATATAAGCTCCAAGCTAGCTGTGTTGCCATTTCAAAAGGCTAGATATGTTAGTTTAAAAAAAAAAATACATTTATACGTAGTCCTCTTGGACCAATGGCAATTACAACACATAACCAAAATGTCTCAAAAATACTTTGTTCACTTCTCAGTGTACATACTGAGTGTACACAGAATTTTGATTTTTACAATAAGTACTGCTGCCGGGGCTATAGCTCAGCAGCATAGTGCCTGCCTGGCAAGTACAAGGTCCTGAGTTTGATTCCCAGTACAAAAAAAAAAAAAAAAAAAAAAAGGGCACCGCTAATATTAATTTCACAGAGATTGGGAGGGGCAATACATACTTGAGATTTTTCCTAGCTTCACAATGGATCAATTAGTATGCTTTCTTTTTATACATAAATATAGCATGAGATGTTAAAAAGAATTTAATCTGTACAAAACTGTAGTTAATGTTCTCACTCTTAGGTATATACAGAAATGTGCTACCTCTGTACTTTCTCTTCATGGGTATACTATCAAATATAAAATATGCAATCACAAAATATTTCCTTTGTTCTTTTGGCTTTACTTGACCCATTATTCATTCACCAGAAGCAAACATTTTTCTTCTCAAAGTACTCAAGTTAGTTCACTATATCAGTTTCTGATCCAGCCCTACAGTTCCAGCCCCACAAAGAACTTTAAATGTCCAAAGTATTTACTGTTCTTAATCTCCAGCATGACATTAAGTGAATTGGTTCTGTCATGTGAGTATAACTGATTATGTTTCCCCTAATAAAGATAGACACTTGAATTACACATTTGTAGGTTAGCCCAATGTAAAAAAGGAAGAGAGAACTTCTGTCAGACATCAATTTAACATCAATTGCTCATACCATGAAAATGTCAATTAAAATTCTAGCTGAATCTTTCAAATACTATTTTCCAAGAAATGTGCATACTTCCAGGGTAAATTGAGAGGCTACATCAGGTAAATGCTAAACTCTATGTAAGTGTTAAAATTTCTGGTTGGTCACTAGTAGATGACAGCTATGGAGCACAATACATTTGATTTTCACTTGGAAATGTAGACTGCATGAAGTCATCCTCACTCATCAGCCATGTTTTGGGGAGATGACTTTGCTAACTTTATTTCCTCATGTTGAAGCAACCATTATACTACATTAAGGAATAAAGGTTCCCTTCAAAAGTAATCTAGAGGTTGAGTTGACCCCCTGCTTTATTTTAGATTATAGGTGATCTCAAAGACATTTAAAGGAAGCAAATTCCTACTTCAGTTTTAAACTTTTGACATAGTATTTTTTACCCTATTTGCTGTAGAAGTCTCAATGACAATAATGAAGGATAACAAAGGAGAAAAATATTTCAATTTCACAGATACTTGCTTGATCAGAGAATTTACCTGCAGAGATTCCATTTCTTCATCTTTTCTTTGGGTCTCTTCTAGCAAATCTACAATAATAAAATAAGACATCAATGAAAATGTAAATATAAGGTGACTTCTATCAGCAAATGCAATTCAGTCAGTAGCTTGTACAAACTGTTACCTGGAAAGAAGATAATTTGATGCAGAAGAGTAAGAAATGATGTATTCAGAAAAAAAAGCCCTAGGATACCAACTGCTGCGATGCAGACCATACCAAACGTAAGCTACTTGAGAAGCTCTGGTAGGTCTCAGGTTTAAGAGAGACACCACAGAATGATAACAAGTCAATTGCAAAGCCAAAATTATACCAATATTTTGGGAATGTGGTCCAATACTCACATAACTCAAAAGTAACAAAAATTTTCCTTATAAAAAGGAAGATTTTCTTATGAAAGAAAAACTAGAAACAAACCATTTTCCTTTAAAATAAACCACCACACCAAGTTCCACCCCCAGAGTCAATTTTTATAACACAAATTAAACACCCTGGAATAATGAGTGTTATTAATGGAAATGGAGCACCACCTCAACTATAAAATCATATTAATTATCATTTCACACTGAGAGGGTGGAAGCATTGAAGCTACATCTAACCAAGACTTTGGCATCATTTCAGAGAAATTAGTGGCTGGAAGGAAAGGTAGTCAACTGAAGAGAGACCTATCTTAATGCATATGTACAATCATGGTGTCTCAGAGCCCTACATTAATTTATGAACTGGCTATAAAGGAAAATGATTTGGCAAGCAAAATTTTCTGCCTACAGCTATACCATCCTGTGCTATGATCTTATTAGATCTCAAAAACCCAAAGAATGCTAAGCTGAGTCAGAACTTGGATGAAAACTGGCTAGAAACACCTAAAGCAGTGCATATTAATATTAGCATTTGCCTTACTCTGTGATACATGTAGCTTACCGAGAGGCTATGCTACATAAAAGGAAAATATAACTTACAGAAACCTAGTATGCATCCTAGAAAGATAAATACAAATGTTTTAAGCACTGCAACACTAGATACAGCAGGAATGAGGAATATAATGGGTGGGAAAGCCATGCTGGTATATGCCATAACTGGGCAGGCAATATACTGAAACTTCACAAGACCTGGAAGAGTATATATCTGATGGTTAAAGCACTTTGAGATTGCACAGCTAAGGCTATAATGAAGTGGCAAGCAATTCCCACAAGACACAATGTCCTACTACTAAAGATTAGAGGTAGTTTTTCTTCTGTGTGCCTTCTGTGCGACTTTGCCTCTCTAAACCACCCATAATCAGTTAAGTCAATAATGATAGAAGAACATACCAGTGTTTTATGGTATATTTTTAAGGGCCATCTGGTTGCCATATCAGATTCTTTAATTATAAGATAAATAAACAAACTTGGGTTATAGTAGACCACACAAATGTTCTCTATCATTCCTTTCCGTACAAGCTTGTTCATTTGCATTAGGATGTTACAGCTACTTCCATGAAGATGTCATGAATATCTGCTTCTTTACATCTTACATCTAGGCTGGTCACCTGACTTGATTCAGTAGGAAGAATATAGCAGCAAGAAAATGTGCCAATGTGCACAAAACTTCAAGAGGCCTTGAACATTTTTACCTTCTACTTGAGATCTTATTATTACTGCATGAACTAGGCAAAAAGAGATGCTTGGCCCACAACTCTTCCCACCCCTGCTATCATAAAGGTTGCCCTGTTGGTAGTAAACAAATGACCAGACCAGAGGTGACCAGTTGATCTGAAGCTGTCTACAGATGACTCAGAGTGAAGTCCAACTAATATCAGATAAGCTTCCCAGGTAAGCCCAGTGCCAACACCAACTCAGAAATAATGAACTTAACACATGAAATGTGAGGATGGTCTGATACCAAGAAGTTGCCAACTGATAGGAACCAGCTGTTAACTGAATGTGAAACATTTAGAATAACTAACAAATACACGGAGAAAGAGGATTCAGACTCTGAGTAGTAACAACTAGAACAGGTCTGGGCAGAAAGGGCTATAGGTAGCGTTAATAAAAGGCTATTTTATTTAGAGTACTTCTGCTGTAGTAAGGGTTTAAAAGCAAATAGATTTAATATAGGACACATAATTTCAGGAATATTTCATAATATTCATTCAAAGAATGAGTACAGGAGATCTGGCTGCAGACTAGAGACCCAAAGAATCCAGTTGAGGGCCTGGATCCCATGACAATGTCCTCCATGAATCCAGCTGGAGGCCTAGAGTCCCTGACAATTTCTCATCCAAGTTTATATCAAGGATCTGCACTAGGAAGGCCCAAAGCTCAGTTGTGGAAGCTAGAAAGCCTGTGCCAGTAGGGTGAAGGATCTGTGCCAGCAGGCCGAGGGATCTGCACTGGAGCCAGGAATTGAAGTTCAAAGAAAGGACCAGAACTCCCCTGAAAAGAACTGCAGCCATCCTCAGTGATAGCAAGGACCTGAGCTTCTCAGATAATTGCTGAGTTCATTATCAGGAAAACCAGCGTGACAAGCTTCTCCAGGAGATCAACAGCACACCATCTTCCCCTCCTGTTCTCCTTTTATGCTGTTGGCAACAATCCTCAGGTGGGCCTTCCACACTCAGAACTACACTGATTCAGTTAAACTGGGTGTTACAAGTTGACCATTAGTTAATCTACCACAATTTCTAATCTTTATATTGCTGAATTTAAAAGGAAATTCTAAGACTGACTAAAAATCATTGCTTAGATATCTTGCTTACTGCTTAGCCAAGAAGTATATGGTATTTTCACTGATAATCCCAAAAGGACTGAACTATGAACAGAAAGAAAACACTCCACATGCAAAATCAGGATACTAATAATGAGAAGGAAAGATGAATAGTAGACAGGCCAAAATATAGTTGCTTATTTTAACGCTTCAGTAAACTCTGTCTTTATCCGAATCTTTTCAGTACTCATGATATATAAGATTACTACTCTATCTCTAGGAAGACTGTGACCATTTTGCTTTTATTATTTCTGGATATATCAGGAAGGTCTCAGACCCGGGCTCTTTTAAAGAATTGAACTGCTAATGGTGCAGTGGAACTGGAGGGATGCATAATGGGGCCCATCATCCATACAAGAAAACTAAACTTGCTCTTCCAGAGTCAAGCTGGTATGGCAAACACAAAACATCTTAGATAAAAGTTATTGGATTAATAATAGATACTGGGTCTTCTACACAACCAAACACAACTCACTTGTCTGATGAAATTCAGATGTAAGGAAATTCAGTCTATCTTTCCTTTTCAAAACTTCCTGTTCTTCTCCATGTGATTCCTGTGAAACTTTCACCGATGGGGCCTAACTAACATGTCCTGCTACATAATTAGGTCAAGAACCAGGCTGGTGAGTAAGTCATCTATTACTCTGCTGCTTTTAAGGTTGTATTTTCCAGTATGGCAAAGGAACTTGCTCAACAGTAGAGTGGGCAAAAATGAAAGTAGAGGCAAGAAACAGAGAAAGAGCTGGTTGAGAACTATATCTAATGAAGCTGACAAAAGTCCTGAACCTCTAATCAATTCATCTTTATTCTTTTTTGCTTTTGATGAAATTAGTTTGGTTTTTTTAAAGATTATCTGGGAGTGCAGTTGTATTAAATCTTCTTATTGCACAGAGCCTACCTGGTAAGCGTGAGGCCCTGAGTTGGATTCCTAGTACTAAAAAAACAAAAATCTTATCTTCAAAAACCTGGAGAACTCAGTGTTGGGATAAACCTTCGGTTCTACAATGAAACATTTCATTCTACAATAAAGAGAGAAAGATGAGAGGTTCAAAGAAAGTGAATGGTTTGCCTGAGACTATCTGGTTATTACTAAAGACACATCTCCTATCTTGTACTCTGTCTAACATACCATGCTCTCACTTGTACCACTCAGTAATTAATTACACCCTTCTTCATACTGCCACTTACAAAAAAAAAAAAAAATACATGTTGATATTCCTCAGACTTGCTTTAGGAGTTCTCTGATGTCCAGAACCAGGGTTTCAGGGTTTCCATGTCTTCCTAACAGCTAGCTTTGGCACTTAACTTGGATTCCAGAATTCCTTTAACCACCTATATGACTGCTCACATGCTAGGTACCTTGTTCAGGTACATGCATTTGAAATGATGAACAGGGTTATTAACCTGTGATGATGAAATGTGGCTACTAGGCTTTACTGAGAAGCACTACTTTACTGCAAACAGGTGCAAGCCAAGTGATTATAGCTGAGACCTCTAGATAGCTGACATGAAATGATGTCATGATGGCTGAGCAAGATTAGTGTCCCTTGTTACAATAAGCAATTTCGTTTGTTCTTACAAACCTTAGAACATATGACCAGCATGGAAAAAAGTTGGAGGACTGCTATGCTCCCTTACTTGCCACTAGTGTATTCATGTTTTCCTTTATTATTCTCTGGTTTGCTGTTTAATACAAACAGCAATTCAACTGCCATGCAAATTGCTGCGGCTAAATGTGCTTCCATCAACATTAGCTAATGAAAGATTTTTGGTGTAAAGGGCACCAGCCCTGTGTATTTTCCTTGGATTGGCTCTAATTTTTAAAGGTACCGATACTAACTTATTATGACATATAGTCATTAGAGGAAAAAAATACACTAAAAAAGCAGGATACTGTATATGACAATTGGAGAATCTCACTATTTTGTTGCACTTTGCTTGTTTCACATAGAGTAATATATCCTGACCATATATTTTGCTAAGAAAATTTCACACCACTTCTGCAGTTTTTACAACCAAGAGTCTGGCTATTTAAGAAGGTCTAATACATTTTATGTTGTTTCTGGTTTCCTGTAGCCAAAAACGTAGATAAGAACGTGACTTCTTTATTTATTTGTCCAGGTGTACATGAACAACATCTAGTAACTTGATCCTTCATATGAATATTGAAGATCAACTTGAGACGGTCTTTTCTTTTCCTTTACCCTTTATTACAAAACATCTCATCTGCAGGCCAGCTGATAATGGCCAGAAAGTCAAAGAAACAGGGGTTCCAGATACAGCAACACTTACAACTGGACAGAACACCACTGGCAGCAGAACATGTTGAATTAATGACTGTGGTTTAGAGAACAGCATTTAGATTCTGGTTCTACAGTTCACTTAGTGATTCAGTACTCCCATTCAATGTTATTCTATGTGTTCTGAGATTTATTAAAAAGAATAGATAATATAAATTCTAAAAGAGCTCAATATTTAAAAAAAACAAATCTGTGCATTCCTCTATGTGAATAACAGTCAGAGCATAATGAAATCAATCAAACAAAAGAGCACAGTGTAATCTATAAGAGGTCATTAATGATGGACTTATTAGCTTTCCAGAGTTGCATTCCTCATGCTCAAGTCATTGATCACACGGCCTGAACAAAGGTAAATTTTATTTTTTCTTCCTTGACTATCTCATTATCTGAATCATTAACATTTTAGGGACAGATGGAAACATGTAAATAATGTAATCCCAAGTATTAATCTTTTTAAAAGAAGTACAACTCCATTTTATAAGTGAAATACATGTTATCTGGTGTATTTGCAAATACATAATCATATAGCTGTAAGGGAGCTGTTTAAGTGGCAGCAGAAGTAGACTGTTTGGGGACCATCCCGCCAGACTTCCCTCCTGAACTGACCCAGACTCCTGTAGTATCAAGATGGAACTAGAAAACTCAAATTATACTGAGTTTTTATCTTTAAAAATGCCCACTTATCTAATCTAAAACCTTTACATACTATGAATGAAGTACACAAATCATAGCCCAGGGCTTTCATACTGGACCAGGGTCCAAGAACCCTCCCCCCAACACACGTATATAATGACTACCTTCCTTTGCTTTTTAAGATTTATTGAGATAACATAATATTGTAAGTTCCTCCATACGGGCTTGTGTATTTTTTAATGTCTTCCAAAACTGAAAGAGAACTTCATTAAAGCACATGTGTAACATCAAGAATCTATGTGCCTACAGTTACTAGCAAAACACATAAAATTTCCTCAACTCTGAGACAACATCAAATGGCACAGGTCTAAAGGAAAGCAAATACCTGAACACCTGAGAGGCTACGGTTTTAGCAAGGCATGTCCAACATATAATATGTAGCATATCTCACATAAAGCCGCAACAGAAAATTTCTTTCAATGAATGACTGTTGAATAGTTTCTGTTTACTATAACATTGGTCTGCAAATAATTGCTTTTCCTATTTCATTATACTAGTAAAGGTAAATGAGATTAAAAATACATATATAATAATATGACTTTCTATAGCAGTCCAAATCTCTCAAGCACAATTAAATATGTTTGGCTTTAAATTAATAGAGTCAGGGCCAGGGATATAGCTCAGTGGCACAGCACCTGTCTGGCAAGCACAAGGTCCTGAGTTTGATTCCCTGTATCAAAACAAACAAACAAACAAAAATAAATTAATAGAGTTGACCCTCCCTCTCATGGGTTCCAGATCCAGGGATTCAACCAATTACAGACTGAGAATATTCTTTTATAAAGTAGATTTATGGGCTGGGCATGGTGGCACATGCCTATAATCCTAGCACTTGGGAGGCTGAGACAGGAGGATCGCTGTGAGTTTGAGATCAGCCTGGGTTACAGTTCAAGGCCAGCCTGCGCTACATAGTGAGACCCTGCCTCAAAAGAAAAAAGAGAAAGTAAGAAAGAAAAGAATAAAGATTGATTGATTTATATTTGATACCTACAGACTTGTTTTCTTATCATTGTTCCCTAAACAATACTATATACTTAGCATTTACAACTATTTATTTAGCATTTACATTGTATAAAATATTAAGTAATCTACAGATGATTTGAAGTATGCATGTAGGTTATATACAAAAATTACACCATTTTATGTAAGAGTCTTGAGTATTCTTGGATTTTGGTATCCATGGGAACCATTCCCCAGTGGACACCAAGGGACAAGTATACATGCTAAACCCTCAAAATAGTATCTGATACACAGTAAGAATTATATGTGTTAGCTTATACTATTATTTTTAAAAGTCATCTTTAAATATCCATTCTAACACTAGGAAAGTATGCAATAAAGAATTAAACAAGCAAACAAGCAAAAGAAGCCTCCTAGTACAGTGCCTTTAGACTTCATCTCTGACAGGCAGCTACATTACTTAGAACTCTGCCATATCTACTGCCACCCACTGGCACATATTTGGATATACTACAATGAGTTAAGAGTCTTCTCATCAGGATTTACCACAGAAAACACACAGGTTAAAAAGAAGAACAACATTCAGAAAGTATAGCTATCCCTTGTGGTTTGTCTCAGACACTGAAACAACACACTGGTCTACAGAAGGAGCTTGACGGGTCCAATAAATAAAAGGTTTACACTCCACTGTCTGTCTTGGGTATGTGGTAAAATATCCAAATACAGGTTCTCAGGTTTTTATTTGATGTTAATTCATTTCTGGTAAAACTTTCCATTTGGACAACTGTAGAGAAAAAATATCTGTTGACCACAAAACTGCTACAGTTCAGAAAACAGCACAATAATCTACCCCATTCCACCTTGTTCTTAGGCCTGCTAGGGAGAAACAAGACCTTATAAAATGAAAGTTCAGACTGTCAACTACTTGGGGACTGGGGACATTTCTATTAGTACCTAGTGCAGAGAAAGTAAGAATGTATTCATTGCAAAAGAAATCACAGTCTAAATTGGTACAGGGCTGTCTTAGTCAAAAACACTACATGTGACAAAAAGGGAAATGGGCAAGAGAAATGGATGGTCTTTTGTAAATACTATTTTAAGAGTAAGTTTCACATGCTCAAATTCAACTTTTAAATCATGGTTCTTCCTGCATGCACCATTTCTGAATTATGTTAATCTAACAGAAAGTTTGGTTTTTATGTAAATTCCATAGGTTAGAAGGTACTTTATCCTGAAGTATGTTCTGAGTCTAAACTCACCAGGTGCAACTAGACATGCAAAATTGGTTTTATAGACAGCCTGTGTATTTGACTTGTTTTTTATCATCTCTTTTTCATAGGAGGTATAAAAAGTTTTGCTGGTTTCTTGACTACTAACTACTGAACCAGATCTAGGCTTCTTAGGCCTTTCAGATTTCTGGGTCTGTTCTAGACAAAACTAAATTTAATGTTCTATAGAAAATTTTCAAATTTCTGCAGTTCTTATGGCCAAAAAAAATCTCTTAAGTGGAATACTGGTTTGTATGGTTTACAGCACACTTAGTTACACAGCATAGCTTAATATCGAAACACCAGTTGCATCTCCTTTGACAGATCATACACACAGCATGGACCAATGCATGTACATTGAGTACATCAGTCTGAAATGGAGGCAAACTTCTCAAGACCTTCATAAATATTAGTGCTTTCCTTATAATTTGACCTGCTACTTTGATATACCACTTCAGGAAAGTGAATGATCATAGAGATTTTTTTTAGTGTACATATGATATATATGTGAAAACAAAACATTTGACAGCAAAGTGGATGCGACAAAATTTTAAAGCTTAAATACTGAGTTTTAAAATGTGGTTGACCAAGAAAACCTCAAACTACTAAAAGAAATCCAAGGTCAAGAATTTTTTTTTTTTTTTAAAGATAGGAAAATCCAATAAAACATAACAGAACAAGGTCAATCAAAACAAAGCAGTAAAACTGGTACGGAATTTCAAAGAAAGATACTATGAAAACAATAACTACTATAGTGTATCTTGTTATTTTCAGAATAGTTGACCATTCCAACAGGTATAGTAAAATTAAACCAAAAATAAAACACAATAAAACCAATAAAAACAGAATATAAAATAAAGCAAAAAAAATTAATCAGAATAAAGCAAAATAATGAGAACAATATTGGGCTTCGGAGACAAGACAGAAGAGAATCCCCCATATTTGCTACATTGCCTGCTGTCATCTTCCAAAGAGATGCTCAGGCTGCCGGCCCCAGGCCTGCAAAATCAATGAAACAATACTAGCATTCAGTTGTTTTATGTACCTTAGTTGCTATCAATTTAGCCAGACCTCGAACCAGCAGGTTGCTTATGGGGTGGGGGCTGTGGGGGGGAGTCCTTCATTATTAGCCCACGTGCTGGTAGGCGTACGGGAGGCGCATGTTTCTCTTCCGGGAGTCTGCGCCAGTCGCGCAGTCCCCCGGAAGGCAGATTAGTGATCTTCTGGTTGGAGCCACTCTGACCCAGCGGGACGGGTTCTCCAGAGGCCCATCTCTTACTCTTCCTGGAGTCTGTGCCCGTTGCACAGTCCCCCCGGAAGGCAGACTAGTTGTCTTCCGGTTGGAGCCACTCCCAAGGTCAAGAATTTTATATTCAATTATTTCCTCATCCTCTTCCCCAATCTGATACCATTTTAAAGCTTAGGTATCGTAGCTTCTCTTATTCAAAGTGTTCATATGTTACAAAATTCTTTCTATACAGATTTGACATAAAAATCATTATTAGCTTTTGTGTTGCAGGGAGCAAATACCTTACAGCTACATTTTAAAGGAGGAGAAGTTTAACTGGTTCATGGTTTCAGAAATTTAAGCCATGGTCAGCTGGTTCCAAAGCGAAGACGTCATGATGGAAATGGGAACAAGCCTGCTCACTTCATAGCAGCTGCAAATCAGAGCAGAGAACACTAGCAAGAGAGACACCATGCTAAGGCACCGCCCCAGTGGTCCATTTCCAACTGGGCCCCACGGCCTATCAGCATGTTTAGCTATACACCTCAGTAGATTAATCCACTGATGTGGATAATACCCCCACCCAGGTGACAAGATGCACCAATATAAAATCTTTATACAAAATACTATTTTCTCATCCAGCAGACTGTCAAAAAAAAGGCATTTTAGAATCATTATAGGTTTTAAGCCAGGCGTGGTGGTGCATGCCTTTAATCCCAGCACTAGGGAGGCTGAGGTAGGCGAAGCGTTATGAGTTTGAGGCTGGCTTCTGCTACAATGTGAGCACAAGGCCGACCTGAGCTACATAGTGCAACCCTGCCTCAAAAAACTAGGGCCGGGAGTTTGGCTCAGTGGCTTAAGCACCTGTCTGGCAGGTGCGAGGTTGTGAGTTCAATCCCTGGTGCTGCAAAAAAAAAAAAAAAAGAAGAAGAATTATTATAGATTTTTAGAAATACTACTGTCACCTACTTCTGTATGGGCAAATTATTTAATCTTTTTGTCTCAATCTCCCTAACTATAAAGCCTGGAAACACATCGATTCTTGATCTACTTCACAATGTAGCGCTAAGGAATAAAAGGGAGTAAAAAGGTGGCAATAAAGATTGTTAATCAAATGACTTTAAAAACCTTAAAATAGCCTGAATTTAAATAAATTTAAGGACACAGAATCCCCACCCACAATATGGGTCTCAAGTAATCGAAAAAAATTTTGAGGAAGAGTCATATTGGACACTGATGGCTTTGAAAGTAGAAAAAGGAGGGTGTGAGTAAAGAATGAATGCAGCCTCTGGAAACTAGAAAGGTCATGTTAGTGTTTGTGTCTAGATTTTCCCCCAAAGTCACATGCAGTCATGGGGGTGGGCTTCTAGGGTTGGTGACTGATCCATGGTCCAATGCTGGGATTATGGGTGTGAGTGCTATATCCACACTGAGGCTAGTAGCCTGCATGCAATGTAAAGGAAGGGAAGAGACTTGCTCTGTCACGCTCCTCTCTTTTTGCTCTTGTTGCTTTGCTGTCTTTTGCCTCCATGAACTGTTGCTACTCTGCCATGCCTTCCTGCCTTAGAGTCAGCTGATTACAGACTGAAACCTCCACAAACTGTGAGCTAAATATACCTTTCTTCCTTTAACCTTGGGTGCCAGGTATGTCTCAGCAACAAGAGAAAAGTAACACAGGGCAAAAAACTAAATTCTCCCCCAGAGCCTCCTGGAAGGAGTGGAGCCCTGCTGCCATACTGATGTTAGGTAGGTGACATTCATTTACAGTTGAAAACAGAAGTATTCTCCAAAGTCTCATACATGGAGAGGTTAACCCTCAACGTACCAATGTTCAGAGGGGAGCCTAGAGAGGTGACTGAGGCATGAAAGTGGTGTTATGATATGGGCCTAGTTAAAGAAGTTAGGTCACTGGGAACATGCCTTGGAAGTATCTTTTCTCTGGTTCTTTACCGGTCTCTCCACTTCCTGAATGCCACAAGGGGAGCAGCTTCCTTCCACTTCCACCATGATACTTGTTTCTGCCTTGAAGTCCGCTGATCAAGGACTGAAACTGCTGAATCCGTAAGACTGAATAAAAGCCTTCCCCCTATAAATTACGCATCCCAGAAATTTTGTCCAAGCAACAGAAAGGTGACTAATAGAGAAACATTTGGACTTCTGACTTCCAGATATGTAAGATAATACATCTGTGTTATTTTAAGTCATTAAGTTTGTGGTAATTTTCTTACAGCAGCATTAGGAAACTAATGCACCTTAGAGGTTTCATTAAATAATACATTGCACTAAGAGGAAATTTAAGGACACACACTCTCAACCCACAATGACAGGACTAGGTGATCAAAGGATACTCCACATGGTTCATGGAAAGCTGCATAGGATTCATATAATTCAATGAAAGCCTTGTGAAAAAACCTGGGACAAACCAAGACCAGTAAAAATGAGGCCCTAGCTGGGCGTGGTGGCGCACGCCTTTAATCCCAGTACTCGGGAGACTGAGGTAGGAGGAGCGTTGTAAGCTTGAGGCTCACTTGGGCTACAATGCGAGCGCAAGGCTGGCCTGAGCTACATAGTGTGACCCTGCCTCAAAAAACTAGGGCCAGCAGTTTGGCTCAGTGGCTTAAGCGCCCATCTGCCAGGCGTGAGGTTGTGAATTCAAACCCTGGTGCCGAAAAAAAAAAAAAAAAAAATGAGGCCCTGATGATAAAATTTCAATGTGACATCTGTCATAATCAGTCACTCCAAGACTGCAAGTTCCCTCATTGAAAGAGTCATGCCCGCTTATTTTAGGTTTCTTAAAAAGTACTTAATAAGTTCCTTAAAATCACCCCTATTATGGCCTAAGCTGGAGTATAATTATATAGGCAGTGGCATAAAATTCAGTCATCCCTGTAAAGGGTATGTGCTGATGCTAACATTTATAGCATAGGTTGGTGGGCACCCTTCCACGTAAGAACTAGATTTCTGTTCACTACATGCTCAGTACCTGCTACAGCACCTCACCCACATTTTGCCCATATTTGTATTTTGTAAGTAATGAAGACATAAGAGACTGATTAATAACTGCATGAGGTGCTATATGACACTATTTGCAAGAATGTAAATGCAAATAAATTAGTTTAATATTATACTTGAATTTATCTTCTTGGATTGATTTTACAAAGCATGGAGCTTAAATATTTTGTAATTCCCCTTCACACAACAGGAGAAGAAATTTGCTCCCCACATAAAAGTAAGTCAAAGAAGAAACCTGGTGAGTAGAAGAGAGTAAGGACACAAGAATGGCCAGCTACAATGTGGCTAAGAGTAAAGCCAATATGCTAGTAAAGGAAGGAGCAAGCCCTCACAGAATCAGGGTGTTCATCTTTCTATGTTTACACACCTGAACACATCCAAAGTGGGCAAGAGACATGATCTTGGACTGAAGAAACTGTGTGAACCCAAAACAGAATAAAGGTAAGGAGTTAGGCATGTTGGCACACACCTATAGTCACAGCACACTGGAGGCTGAGGCAAGAGGACCACCATGAATTTGAAGCCAGCCTGGGATATTAAAATGTACCTAAGGCCATCTTGAACTACATAGAGAACCTGGCTCAAAACAAAACAAAATACCAAAAACAGAAAATAAAGGTAAGGGAATTCACTGAAGCCTCTGAAAACTAAAGAAAGCCTTTTAGCAAGATGGGGTGGGGGGGTGGGGAGATTTACAAACAATTTTACAAATACAGGTTGAATTTCCTTTACTCCCTTATCCTAGATATTTGAGAAGTGTTTTAGATTTATGAAGATTTTTAAAAAATGTTTTGGAATATTCATATTAAAAATATTGGCTGAGTAGTCTAGTCTAAAAATTTGAAGTGTTCTAAAATTGGAAAATGTTGAGCCTTATGTTGATACACCAAACATTTTAGATAACAGAGAATTTTGGACTTTGGATCAGGGATGCTCAAACTTGACAATACAGAGAAAATGGTCTACTTGAAAAAACACAAAGTACCATAGCATACCTAATAAAACATTACATGATTTGAATAGACCTGTAACTATCAAGGAAACTGAATTTTTAGTTTATTTTTTCAATTTTTAATTTTATTAGTACATGTTTGCAGTACATAATGATTATACGCATTATGGAGATTTGGTACATATACCTAACACATCTCAATTCCTTTTCTTCCTCTTCCCCACACTTTTCCTTTCTTTCTTTTTTTTTTTTTTTTTTTTTGCCACATCTAGTTCATTTATGTATTTTATAAGTCCTCAGGCTCCAAAATACCTAGGATTATAAGCACACACCACTACACCTGGCTAAATAACTTACTGAAAATATACTTAAAAAAAAAACCAAACTCTAAAAGAAGCCATATCTAAAGAACTGAAAGTCAGAATGAATTCTTGCAAAATAAAAAAATCTCAACAAAGAGATACAAAGAAAGACCCAAAGAGATACGCATATTGGATTGGAAATACAACAACTGAACTCAACAATAGATGTGAATAGGCAGAATAAAAAATAGTGTACTTTAAGGAAGGTCAAGCAACATTCTGTAGTCAGAGGAACAGGAAGAAAATAGATGGAAGAAAAAGAAGCACAGACTTCAAGAGCATTGGGACACCTTGAATCACAACAATCTAGGCATAACATCACTACAGTAAGACAAGGGAAAATGGGAAGAAAAATATTTGAAGAAATAATAGCTGAAAAATTACCCAAATGGATTAAGTCATTAATTTTAATAATCAAAAACCTCCATAAACTTCAAACAAAGTTAAAAGATCCCCACCTAGGCACATCATAACCAAATTCTCAAAACCAAAGAAAAATGTCATGAAAGCAGAAGTAGCTTATTACAGAGAAAGGATGTTCAATGAAATTAACAGCTAACTTTTCATTAGAAATCAGAGGTGCAAAGGTGATGATAGGACATATTAAAACAGAAGACCAATGCAAATCATTCTATATCTGGAAAAACTATCCTTCAAAAATCAGAGAGACATTACACTATTCCCAGAGTACTTCAGGCTGAAATGAAAGCACACAAGAACCAAAACTTAAATTTAAATCCATATAAAAAATAAAATGTATCAAAAAAGATGACTATGTAAGTAAATATTTTTTTTTAAAAGTGTAACTGTACTTTTGTTTGTAATTCTTTTCCTGTCCTCCTACCTGATTTAAAAGAGAACTGCATAAAGCAGTAAAAAAAAGTCTTGGTTAATGAATTCAAGGTGCATGAAGATATAATTTGTATATTCACCTCACAATGTTTTTCCAATGATGGAGCACATATATAATCACACACACTAATATTATATTGACAAGTGACATCAGAGCCATCTCAGCTTCAGGAAATACCTCTACGATATTCATACAATACCAAAATTGTCTAATGATGCAGTTCTCAGAACATATCAACATTGTTCAGCCATGCACAACTATATGACAAGGGCAGCAAAATGAAAATGGGAGGAAACAGAACCACAGAAGGGCAAAGAATCTGTGTACTACTAACATTAAATTGATATTAATCCTAAACAGATTTTCATTAAAAGGAAGTTTATTGTAATCAGGGTAAGTACAAGAAAAAAACTTATAAATCAAAATAACTAATAATGGTACACTAGAAAATATCTATTAAGTATCTTCTATTAAATATGTACTTAATACCTAAACATCTATGTAACACAAAAGAAGGCAATAGTGAAAGAAGAGAAAAGATACAAAACAAATAGAAACAACAAAACAGTAGAAGTGTTTACTTATAAGTAATTACAGGTATACTCCCGAGATATTACAGATTTGGAATCAGACTACCACAATACAGCTAGTATTATAATAAAGCTAGCCACATGAATGTTTTTGGTTTTCCCTAGGGCACATAAAAGCAATATTGTAGTCTACTAAGTATTCGATACCATTATGGTTTTTTTTTTAAGTACACAGAAGAATTTAAAAATACTTAATTGCCAAAAAACTAAGGGTCATCTGAGCCTTTCGCAAGCTGCAATACTTTTGCTGGCCAAGGGTATTATACGGATGCTGATGGCTTCTTACTGATCAGGTGGTAGTGACTGAAGGTTGGGATGCCTGTCTCAGTTTCTTAAAGAAAATAATGGAGCTAGCCACACTGATTAACTTTTCCTTCATGAAAGATTCTTCTGTACCACATGTTGCTATTTAATAGCATTTTACCCACACTAGAACTCCTTTCAAAATTGAGTCTACTTTTGTAAGTGCTCCTGCTTTATCAACTAAATTTACATAATACTCTAAATTCTTTGTTGTCATTTCAGCAAACCTTATGTATCCACACCAGGAATAAATTCCATTTTAAAATATCACTTTCTTTGCTCACCCATAAGTAACTCTTCATGCAAAAAAATTTTATCATTCAGCTGTAGGAATTCAGTCACATCTGCAGGTTCCAATTCTATTTCTCTTGTTGTTTCTACCACATTTAATGCTACTTTCTCCACTGAAGTCTTGAATCACTCAGTGTCATGTAGGAGGGTGAAAATAAACTTTTTCCAAATTCCTGTTAATGTTCATATTTTGACCTCCTCCCATGGATTATAAATGTTCTTAACGGCAATTAGAATGGTAAATATCTTCCAGAAATCTTTCAATTTATTTTGCCCAGATGCATCAAGTGAATCACACTATAACAGCTGTGGCTTCACAAAATGTATTTCTTAAATAATAAGATTCGAAAGTTGAAATTATTCCTTGATCCATGGGCCACAGAATGGATGATGTGTTAACAGGCATGAAAACATTCCTTAAATTATACAACACCAGAACTCTTGGGTTATCAAATAAATTGTCAGTGAACAGTACTACTTTGAATGAAATCCTGTTTTGGGCAGTAAGTCTGACCAGAAAATTCACAATATTTGGTGAACCATATTGTAAACAGATGTGCTATCATCCAGGCTTTGTGGGCCCATTTAAAGAACACAGGAGAAATAGACTGAATATAAATCTTAAAGCCATTAGGTCTTTTTGGAATAGTAAATGAGTGTTGGCTTTAACTCAAAGTCACTAGCTCAAACAGTCTCTAACAAAAGAATCAACCAGTTTTTTTTGATACTTTGAAGGTAGGCATTGACTTCTTCTCCATAGCTACGAAAGTCCTAGTTGGCATCTTCTTCCAAAAGACTTTATTTTTTTTAATCTATCTTTAAAATCTGTTGTTTAGCAGCCACTTTCATCAATTATTTAGATAGATCCTGTAGAGAACTTGCTGCAGCTTCTGTATCAGCACCTTGTACTTTTGCATTACGGAGGTAGCTTCAATCCTTAAACCTCACGAACCTCAGCTGGCTTCAGCTTGTTCTCCTACAGCTTCTTCACCACTCTCAACCTTCATATAATTGAACAGTGTTTCAGCCTTGCTCTGGGTAAGGTTTCCACTTAAGGGAACACTCACTGGTATGACCTATTCAGTAAAAATTTCTTTATATGACTAAAAAGGTGATTTTACCTCCTTATTTGTGTGTTCACTGGAGTAGCACTTTTAATTTCTTTCCAGAGCTTTCCTCTTCATTCACAACCAATTCAACTGTTGGGAGCAAACAGTTTAGCCTTTTTTTCCTATTTGATATATGTTCCTCACTAAACATCATAACTTCTAGCCTTTGACTTGTAAGTTAAATAGCCTTAGGTGTTTCATTATCATAATGGAAAGCTGACGAATATTACTTGCCCAATGGATTTTTAAAAATCGTATGATTTGAATTTATGTTGTCAACAAGATTCACATTCAAAGAAACTAATATATTAAAAATAAAAGGAAAAAAGTAGTAATTAAAGAGAGCTAGAATAATTACACAATATCAAACAGACTTTATGATGAAACATTTAAGATTCAAAGTGACATAAAACAAACAAGTAAATTAACTGACTATATAAAGTTATTATAATAATATATATGACTACTAATAGAGTCTCAAAAGACATGAAATAAAAATGGACAGGATAATTCAGCAATGACACTTCCATCCTACTCTCAGTAAAGAATAGCTTAAAGGAAGATCAGCAAGGAAATAGATTTGAACAACAGCATAAGCTAACTAGACCTAGTAGTTATTTACAGAACACTCTACCTGACAACAGCAAGAATAGACGTTCACCACAACAGTGGAAGACATTGAGGGTGAACCTATGGCACACATCACACAGCAGGTTGCTTGTATCACAGAGAGCTCTAAAAGTTTTGCCATCATCAGTCTACGATATTGTCTAGAATAGACTATATTATAGGCTACAAAACAGACCTAAACATAAGAGGCCTACAATTGCATAAAAGATGTTCTTTGACTCTCAGAACATGTTAAAACTCAGTAACAGAAGGAAATGGGAATACTTGAGAAGAATGAAAGTAGAAACACTACATAATACAAATCATAGGATACAGAATGTTTACTAAGGAGGTCCCAGAAGCTCATTTTCCAATGTGCTCTTAGACTGGATGAGAGGAAGCAACTGTACCATTTTGAAATGAGACCCTTCTTGTGTCCCGGCTCTGGAGAATGGCTCAGCAAATCAGACAGTGGGCTTTCTGGCCAGCAGCATTACTCACGATGGGCAAAGTATGGAAGCAACTTAACTGTATATCAAACAATGTGTGAGTAAACTAAAATGTCCTTCTATGAAATGTTGTACTATTCATTAAATGAAATAATCAGAATAGGCAAATTCAGAGAGACAAAAAATAGATTAGCAGTTGCCAGAGGGTGGAAGCAAGAGAAAGCAAGTGAGTGCTAATAGTCATCACTTTCTTTTTGGACTGATAACAAGTGTTTTATAATTAAGAACATGGAAGGTGGCATGGTCTCATGGATATGTGAAAATGTACATTTTCGAAAGGTGAATTTTATTTTATGTGAGTTACTTTGCTGGGCGTGGTGGTGCACTCCTGTAATCCCAGTACTTGGGAGGCTGAGGCAGGAGAACCGTTTGCAACTTTGAGACCAGCCTGGGCTACAAAGTGAGCCCAAGGCCAGCCTGAACTGCATAGTGAGACCCTGTCTCAAAAACACACACACAGAAATACACAAATAAATATTAAAAATAATAATTAGGACTACTATTCCTTTTATGAACACAATGCAGAGCAAGAGATCTGTTAAGTCACTTGTATACATAACCATCCATTTACTCCTCCTTCCACCATTCTAAAATGGTGACAAAAATAAAATTATAGAATTGTTATAATTAAATGAGATAATGTACATACCTTTCGCAAATAATACTATAGTTATCATCATTATTATTTCATCACACCAATATGAAAATCTCATAATTACCATTGTCAACTTTACATATAAATTGTGATTATGATTATTGAGGTCTTTGTGGCAGGAGAGAAAATAATTTAGTACAACCACATATCTTAAAATAAGAACTATCTATTATTTTCTCAGATATTGTATTCTATGTTAAAACTGATATTCTACAATACTGATATCTCTCCCTCCCATCTACACTAATTTCTTCTTGCTGATTTGAATGTGTAGTTATAAGTGAAGCAGAATGTTGTGATACACCAAATGTATAATATAAGTAAAAACAAAATTTGTTAAAACTTTCCAAAAAGCAGTGATATCCTTAAGTTCTATAAATTTATTCTATTTCCAAAATGCACAGTTTTTCTACTTCTAAAATGGCATCATAACTTCTCATCTTAATTATTACAATAGCATCCTATTTTCTCTGTCTCCAGTCTCATAGTAACTAATTATTCACCTAAACCACCTAGTTATGTATCCAAAATGGAATCTCGCATTGCTCTTTGCTATAGGACATTGTATGGCTGAAAGCTGCTTATAGAATTGGATTCCCAGAGTGTCACTGGAATATGCCTCAGCTCCACAGAAAGAAGTTCTTCAGTTCAGTTTTGGTATCCCTGATTGTTGGGGACCACAAATGATAAATTGAGGCTAGGGCCCAGAGGTTTTAAGGAAGATCTTAATGGTCCCATGATGCTGTGAAGGGCACAATCCTCATTATCTTAAAATCATCACTGCCCTCTGAGTCATCTGGAGTGATCCTCATCAATATGAGAGCCTTCTCAGCATAAGACCTCTGCTGCACTCGGAGTCATCCAATAATCCCTCCTCGATCAATAAATGCCAAGGTTCTGGCTGCCTCGAGACCTTTTGTTTCCAGTGAAAACCTGGTCATCCCAGATGCCTGTTCCACCGACATTTTGCCTCTTGCTCTTTCTTTCCACCGTGCACCATAACACCTGGCAGGAGACTGGAGCCTCACTGTAGAGGTCCCGATACTTGATGGATATGGTGGCAGGGCAGAACAGTGAAATGTGGCTAGTACTTCCCATTCTGAGATAAAGTCCAGACTGCCTAGAGTACTGTTTATAAAGACTTGGCTACAAACTCACTTTCAAAAGTACCATTTCCTGTCGTAACTACGATATCTTGCATTATTCCAGGCCTTTGCAAATCCCATCGCTAAGAAAATACCCTATTAGCTTTCACAAATCATTCTGCTAGGAAGCTTTCCATTGCCATGATAAAATACCTGAGAAAATCAACTCCAAAAAAGGGAACATGTATTTTGGCTCAGAAGTTTTAATCCATGGTCTGTTGACCCCACTGCTTTGCATGTAGCAAAGAAGTGCATTGTGGTGGGGAGCTCATGGGGAAGCAAGCAGGTTTTGGGTGAGTAGGAAACAAAAAGAATGAAAAGTAGGAGCCAGAGTTTCCCTATTCTTAAGCGAATGCCCCTCAGTGAACGACCTTCCTTCAACTAGATTCCCAGTACTTGGAGGGTCTACCACTTCCCAATAGCACTACAGACTGCTAATCACATCTTTAATACATGGACTCTGGGGGATATTTAATGTTTCATGTCTATGTCTTACACCCTAAACAACTGCTGTGAATATAACAATAAGAAATATGTTGATTATTGTTACTCCCCTATTGGCCTGTTGTGAAATTGTTTTATTTCTTATTTTTCTTCTGTCTAAAATACTAACACTAATAATAATAATACTTAGAAGTTATAGTTTGATGAGTAAGGAACAAATATATTTTTCTTGTGAAAAAAATAAATAACAATTCTGGAATTTTTTTGACCTCTGTATTTTTTGTTGTTGTTTTGATCTCTGTTGATATATAAACAATTCCCATACTAAATTGGGGATAGTGTGATCAAAAGAGAAATCACTGGGTTAAACTTTGGATATATGCTTCATGGTCACAAACTGTTTTTCTTTAACTCCTAGGTGTATAGTTTCTTTTTGATTTTAATAACAATTTATGCTTTTAGAAGTTCATTAGAAATAAAGAAGAAATATGGACAAATTTAAGTAAAAAAAAAAAAAGATCCAAAACACATTCCCCAGATATGGTTTTTTCTGTGTTCCCATATTTGTTTGTTTCTACTTTTATTATGGTAATCATTTGATGTATTTCACTATTGTACACTTGGATCATCACTATATTCAAACTTTTTGATGAATACCACATTCAGAGGCTTTTACTAACAATGCATGGCCACGCATGGTGGCTCACGCCTGTAATCCCAGCCCTCATGAGGCTGAGGCAGGAGGACCACTCTGAATTCAAGGCCAACTTGGGCTACAAAGTGAGTTCAAAGCCAGCCTGAACTGCACAGTGAAACCTTATCTCAAAAAACATACAAACAAACAAACAGAATATACACTTAGAAAGTATTTGCTTTCTAGTTTTTTCTTTTCTTTTTTTTCTTTTTTTCTTGGTAAGTTTGAGGATTAAACCTGGGATCTTACATGCTAGGAAAGTGCCCTGCCACTGACCTATACCCTCAGTCACATAAAACTAAAAAAAAAAAAAAGAATAGAAGTAAAACGTCTCAAAGTTTTTACAGAATTAAGGAAAAGGAAAAAGCCAAGGCAACATTTACACCTACTTTGTTCTACTCTAGTCTTTGTATATTTACCCTGAAATCTGGAAAGCTGGGAGTCAGTAGCTTGTTTTTGTGGCTATCACAGACTTCACATCTGCCTCCCAGATAAGAAAAGTACATGAAAAATCAAATCACACAAAATAGTATTTCAAAACAATTATTCAGAAGTTAAAACTGCAGCTTACTTAACTGCAGTCTATATTTCTCTTTCTGTATTTTCTCCATTTTTATCTCCTCAAATGGCTGCAACTTGCTGTCCCAAAAGTAGTTACTCACTGACAAAAGTCAGAAGAATCTGCCAAATCTGAAAATGGGACAATGTGACAATTAGAATATTTCTAACAAAACCTGTGGCTGTATAGACCCATCTGTAATGATCAAGTTTGCAGGTAAGTTTATGCTAAGCCCATTCAAAGAGGGCTATGCAACATGATATGAATACACCAGAATGGAAGTCAAGAAACCTGAGTTGTAACTCTTCCTCTGCTATAGTTAATCTAGGGGATTTGTAAAAATGGAAACTGAATCTTTCTTAGCCACAATGATCAGATCAATGAAACAGTGAGGTTTTATTACTGCGTAGATTACTGTAAAGACCCCAAAAGCACTGAAACTTTAAGCACTGTATTTTGGAGGTCAGTATATGATATGTAGATGCCACTGTCTTAGTTTAGTGGCTCAATTGATAAAAGCAACAATTACAATGATACATATCATCCAAAAACTTTTTAAAGCTCAGAAACAGATTCTTCATTTAGTTTAAGTAATTATTCTCATTGTTAGGATTGTTTATAGATAATAAGGACACGAGGCAAATCATTCTCATTTACCTATAATGTTTATCTCTTTTCTTTTATACCTCAGGTAAATACACTTTAGATAATTACAAATCTTCCCTTTTTGTTCCTCAAATACTCACAATTACAATAATTCTTTTGTATCTTTTTGTGCAGATCCTTTTAAATTCCAAGAAGCAAATCACTGTTTCATCCGGACACACAGAACAGCACAGAGGAGTTTTTCCCCCCGCAAATGGATTATATAACACGAATATTTTCATTCATCAGATCAGTTTCTTTTCATGTCACTGTCAAGGCAATAAAAGACTAAGAATGTCTTCAAAGGACAGCTGTCCCCCAAACCAGACCTCAGACAGAACCAAAAAGGCAGTTTGCTTGCATTTTTAGTGGTTTTAGTTCCTCGGTATTAATGAGAATTGAAAATGTCTGTCTCTTTTAAATAGAAGGAATTGAAAAAAACATCCAACTGGTAATAGAAAAACAAAAGTAAACCAAAATAGTCTCCCATGTAGGATTATAAGATGAAAAGAAAATTTTTGAGTGTTTTCATTGGTGTTACATTCAGATGACAAATGATTTTCATGGATAATCTCACAGGTCACTGCAGCTTTTAATTAGTAGCTTTCATAAACATAAAAAAGTGTCAAGTAGTTTTTAATGCTGATTACAAATGCCTAGTCCATTAACAAATTGTCATATTAACACTGGCCACGTTGTGCTGTTTATCTTTAAAGGTTATTCACTGCATTTTCATCTATTTTAATTAATTTTTCCCTTCCTATCAGGGTTTATTATTAAGCAGAAACAGACATTTTGCCTCTTTTATTTCTGAAACTGAAGCATTTTGACTGAGAAGGAGCTGGAGAAAATGCAAAAAATGTAGGTCACAAATTAGATGGTGGTGATGACTTGTACATAGAGCTAAAGCCAGAATCTGTGAACTCCACCAGAACACTGGCTGAATCAATTTTATGTTGCCAAAATGCTCCAGGAAGTTACTCTAAACTTTCCTCCTTCCATAGCAGATTCTTGTATTTACATTAGCTCAAAACAATGCATATAATCATGACTGACAGGCTACAAGTAGTTTAGTCTTACAAAACAGGGAAAGAAAAATGCTCATCGTTTAGATTCCCAAAACAAGAAAATGTTATCTTGGGGAAAATGAATAGGGTGTACTAGTAGCTCCCAAGGTAAAAACCCTAAAGTTTAGGCAGGTCCACAAGATTATAAGAGACCAAAAAGGTTCTACTCTCAAACAACAACCTCTTTTCCCAGTGCTTTCATATGTAAATATAGAGAAAGAAGTTGTCTCCTCACCACCATGTAAGCAATATACACAATTTCTGCCAAATATCACCTTCTCAGAAAGGACCTCTCTGATCTAAAACAACATAAACTTTTCCATCCATCATTATTTCTATCTTAGTGCCCTGCTTTGATATGTTTATCAGCACTGTCAAAACCCTAACTAAAGACAAATACAGGTAGCTCATTTTCAAAATAAATATGTATTATAAACATGATAGGTATAAGTTAAGACTAAATGAAGGTACATAATAAATATGATCAGTTTCAGGATAGCAACAATGATACAAAATTAGAGAAACAAAAGGAGGGATGATGTAGAGTGAGAAACAAAAGAAAATAAAAAATTAATTAGAATTCAAAATAAAATATAGGCTAAATTTTAAAAGGAAGATCACTTTTTGACAGTTCATAAGACCACTGCTAATCTTCAAAGGAAAGAGTTCAAAGTATTCACAAGCACCACGCTATATTGTCTACTTTAGGTATGTTATAATGAATACAAAGTCTTACATATTATTTTGCAAAATTCTGTAATGAAATTGTTACAGGAAAAATGAGTTAGACAAAATATTATAGGCAATCAGATAGGGCTAGACCCTCAAAGGAACCAGTGCAAAAGTCCAGATACCTTGTAACCGCTGAGGAGACAAGCACCTCCTGCTGTGGGCCAGATATCAAGAAAAAAAGCAGAACAAATACAACTGCATCCTAAGGGTCAACAGTCCAAATAGTTCTCTACCACCCTGAAGAAGTCAGGAGTCAGCATCTCAACCCCCTACAGGAAGAGTCACTGCTGTTAAGCATCCCCGCTTACTACGTGACTCCTTTCCTCATTTGTCCTTGATTTAATCAATTTTACCTGAGCAGTTAGTCTTACTGGTTAACTGTATTTATGTCCCACCGTATGCCCACCTTGCAGGTTCCCATTTTCCCACCTTGGACCCGTCTAACCTCATGGTCTTACTGTATAAAAGTCCCTAAAAATGACAGAGTCCTTGGCAACCCGCTCGGGCCCCCTTCTGTCCCTCAGACTGAAGCTTTCTTTCTCTCAATAAATATATTCTGCTCTTACCCTCCGTTGTTCCTAAAATTCATTCTTCGATTTTAGAGAACACGAACTCGCGCCAGACGTATAGTAGGTTGGGAGTTTCATTCCCCCATATCATTTGGAGGTCTGGGATCATTTTCCTATATCAAAATGTATATCATCCAATGAACCCTTCTACAATGTAACCATCTTGGACATAGTTTCAAAGGCTTACAGAAATTGAGAATGAAAGCATGCTGCCAGTCCCCAATGACAAGTACAGGAAAGTTTGGGGGAAGGGAAGACTCTTCCACAAGCAGGCTTCTAAATTAGTGTGCAAGAAAAGGCACTGCAGTATTAACCCTATTTGTTACAGATTACAGAATAGCTCTTCTCCCTTCTCCTGAAGTAAATCTCTTTCAAGTCAGATTGTCACATACCCATCATTCTCTTTCAGTGATACAACCATTTTAGTCAGCTAATACAACTCTTCTCCCTGGCCTCTTAGCTCTGATCTTTCTGACTTCCCTGCTTTTCCTGACACTTGCCACTAATACAACCTTAGAGTCCTTACCAATACTAGTCCTACCTAGAACACACTTAGATACGATCCTTCGCATCATTTAAGTTCCTGCTCAAGGGTCATGACACTAGAATTTCCCTGATCTAAAAAGATCTACAACATTGCACACATCTATCCCTTGCACCTTAAGCTCTATTTTCCCTCCACTAAAATATAGGCATCATAATGTCAATGATTTTGTTTAATTGGTCACTATTTTAGGCACCTAGACCATGGTAAGGACATAGTATGCACTTAATAAACATATGATGAATGTATGGCTCCAATTCTATTTTTCCTATAAATGTAAAATTGAATTTGATGTAACACAAACTATATTTCACTTTCATACTCACTTTCCTCCAACACCAATTCAACCTTGCTTAAAATACTTAAGTATTCACCATTTCATCTAAAGAGTAATTTACACACTCTGCAAGATCAAAATGTCATCTGCAAGTTGCTTAGTTTAATAATCTAGCCTTGCCATTTACTATTCTTTTCAATATTCTGAATTCTAGAAATACTCAACAATTTACAGTTCTTAAGTGTATCCTGTTTGCTGGGACCTCTAATTCAAGACTTATTTCTTCTGCCAGAAAGGTCCTAATTTCCTTGTGCACCCTAGTGTGATGCTTTGAAGGCATGTGTCTCTCTAAAGTATCCATGTTAAATTAAAACCCCAGTGTGACTGTAGAAGAGATGATACCTTCAGGATGTGAACACTCTGAAAATGAAACACTCATCAGCTAGATTAGCAACATGGTAAAAAGGCTGAGGAACGAGTGGGGGAGGTTGTTTTTGCCCTTTCAGCTCTTTGGTCAATGAGGACACAGTGTTAGTCTCCTTTTGCCCCAAGAGAAAGAAGCATTTAAGACATGTCTTGGAAGCACACAACATGGTATTCACCAGAAATGGAATCTGAAAGAGCTCCGATCTAATACTTTCCAGCCTCCATAACAGTAAGTGAACCACTGATACAACGGAAAAACTACCCACTCTAAGGTATTTCATTATAGTCTCATGAATGGACTAAGATGCCACATTACATTTTAATTTGTCTTTCAAGATTCAGCATAATTTTCCCTTTTGGAATTAGATACACTTGTAACCGTTTTCACAGTATCCTGTGCTTTGCTTTAACAAAGCACTTTCACACTATTTAAAACAAAAAACATTGATCCTGTTTTATCTGATTCCTCTCCTGTCAGCTGAGAGCTTTTCAGGAGCTGCAGGGGTCTCTTTGTACTTACCCAACACACTGAATAGAAACCTGTAAATACTTAATGAATATTGGCTGCATAAATGTATATACATTCATGTTAACAAGAAAGTTTGAGATTTGACTGATTTCTGAAGGACTTGAATTTATTGGGGAGTCTGATACTACAAAGACTAAGGTTTTAAATTTCTATAGTAGACTATTTTAAATACTGACATAATCAAATATTTGTCATATGTAATTTCAAATATAAGGCTGAGATATTTTAAACTCTGTAAAGTATTTGGGTAAGTAAATATTATGTAATTGGGAAGGGTTAGGCATGACTCATTTTTTTTCTTCAAAAAAGTAGCCTCGGTTAAAATTTCAAGATTTGCCTATAAAATAACTGCAAGTAATTTTGAAACATTACAACTAACACAGTAAATCACAGAATAACAAGAGTTTTTATTTACAAAGACTTGAATTTAGGGATACCATGATGATGGTCTTGCCCTACTCTCGCCCATCAGCTGGGTGAGCATTTTGGGGTCCAAAAATTTTCCCATATGGTGATGGATTTGCACTTTGCTTCATCAGGTCTCCTTCGGGCCAGGAACACATTTTAGACATAATTATGGGAGCTGTCTGTGGCAGTGGAAAACCAAAGTTAACTGAACCACATGGAAATAAAATCCATGTCATTGGTGTCATTACCAGTACACTCTAACCAACGGAGTTAACCTCAATGTAAACAGCAGGCAAAAATAGCAAAACACTCCATCTTTTGGGGAAATCAAGCCCTTCGGAAAAAATGCAATAAGATGGAAACACCTGGACTCACATTTTTTTGAACCAAAAAAAGGATACACATATTGGTTTCTTTTAAAAAAGTTATACATGTACGTGGGTTGAAAAAATCAAGAGTTTAAAAACTATACAGTGAAAGGTAAATTTCATTCCTTAATACTGAAATATTGACTTCCCAACTCTCAGATACCCTCAAAAATCAATCTCTATTATCACTTTCTTAATTTTATTTCCAGTTCAGTAGATTTATAAATGCACATACTGTGCGTGTGTATGTGTATGTGTAGAATTCTCTTTCTCTTCAATGGTAGCAAGTTACAGATTCAAAGCATTAGTGGAAAATCTTTGATAAATCTGCAATTTATTAACTCGAAATACAGGATGCATTATACTTAATATTGTTAAATAAATAGTTAGTTATAGAACTATAATCCTTCTCCTACTAATTTAAAATTAAGCTTTACCATGTATGTGTTTGACTATGAATCTGGAAACACAACTGTTTTTGCAATCTGTCTAGTCATTTACTACTACCATTGATTTCACATTGTTTTATGTTTTCATAACTTAGAAGTATAAGCAACTAGGAACATTTCACATAATGTATGTAACAAATTGCTAGTATCTTACAAATATTAGAAATTATAATTCATGGGATACTGTCATCAGTCCTAAATCTTAAAAGCATTTATAAAGAACAAAAGGATAAAATAACTAGTTTAACAATCAAGTAAAAAGTCTAAACACAATATTGATGAATAAATGAAGATACAGGTACTATTATTCCTGGTGAAAGTATGTATCAGTGTATCAATGGAAGAAAATGAAACATGGCCTAGCAAAATTATCAAACCATTTACATACTGACTTATCAATTCTACTTCTGGGAATTTGTTACAGCTACAATTTTATGTGTGTAAAATGAATTTCATATTTTGTGAGCTACTGTAGTATTATAGCAAAACTGAAAACACTTTAAATTCATATCAGCAGTGAAATGTAACAAATAAACTATGGTATATTCATACAATGGAGTTTCAACAAACTCGTCAAAAAAACACAGACAAAACAATTATACATTAATGTAGAAATGAAAATGCTCCAAGCAATGGTAAGTAAAAAAACAAATGTTGAACAGTGTATAGTATGCCAGCACCTGGGTAAAAATGAATAGAAAAAATATGTACTCTTATTTTCTTACATATGCATGTTATTCCTGGAAGAACACAACAAAAAAATAGAAGTACATAATAGGATAGTGAAGGAAAAGGGTTAAGAGTAAGATTTTTCAATAAATCCTCTGATGAATAATCTTCAGTTTTAAACCTAGGAATCAATAATGAAACATAAAAGTTTTAATTGATAATCTACTATATTCCAAGAACTATAAGATAGTTTTCATATTTGTCATTAAATTATTCATTCAGCTTCATTAAACACTCAAAGACTGAGAAAAAATAGTAAGAACCTATTATAGACATGATTTATCGAGGAAAAAAAAAGTCAAGAAGGTACAGCTACAATCAAGTAACAAGAAAAAAGTAACAATTTTTTAATCAATAGTAAATTGTATCTTGAAATGAGAAAACCATTTATGGATTATACACTATGGCCAAGTAAATCAGCATTGAAATCAAGCAAATAATCGTAAATGAAAAAGATGAATAATTTAAGAAAAATGTCACAGCACCTTAGATTATGATTTTTTAGAAGTAACGCCTTAATAAAATTTTATCTTCATTTATCTTCATTTTATCTTCAAAATTAAAGTATAAAAGAATACTAAATACTAAATACTGTTATCAAAATCTGAGTTGCAAAACCACCTGCTAATAGCATAGTGATGCAGTAACAGTAAAGCATAATAATGTCTATGATCTTTCTATTCTATGTTGTACAAGCCATAAAAGTTTAGTTTATCTTTTAACTATTCTGAAAGGATGATAACACATTCTTCGACAAAAGTTCTTGATAGCTTGAATGGATAAAAAAGATGTGGTGGTTCTATACAATGGAGTACTACTCAGCTATTAAGAAAGATTGCATTGAGACTTTTATAAGTAAATGGACACGACTTGAGACCATACTCATAAGTGAGATAAATCAAACCCACATGTGTAAATACCGTATTGTCTCCCTAGTGTAAGAAACTGAAAAAGTATATATGATCCAAAATCTATAATAAATACTATGTAAGGGTAAAAAACAACTCGAAGAGCAAAAGTAACTGGGAAGGGAAAAGGGGGAAACAGGGAAGGGAAAAGGAAAAGATATCAATCTGTAGATATGTATATGTAAGATAACTAAAATGAACATACTGCTGAATGTATCAGTTATTAAGAAAGAATGGTTAATACTCATATGATTAGATCAATTTTACATGTCTATACCTGTTAACGTAAACGACCATTTTGAAGATAACGATATGCAATATTGCAACCATTGTCAAGTTTCTACCAACCTGTTTTGTAAACCTGTAATGTTACTGTTGTGCATTTATTCTAGTTGTTTGTTTGTCTCTTTGGCTTTTTGTCTTTCTAATATGTGTCTTTTTTTCTCTTAAATAAATTTTAAAAAGTTCTTGATAGCTTTCAGTGTTCTTTCATTGTCTCTAAAAAAATACTTTTAAATCATCTCAGAAATCTTAAAATGATATGGTAAGGAGTAAGACTGTAATCTTATTCATTTGAAAATGCCATGAATTTCAACTGAGAGTTAACTAGAACTGCCACCCTGAAATACCAATGGATAGGACTGGGAATGTAGCTCAGTGGTAAAGTGCTTGCCTAGTATGCACAAGGCTCCAGGTTTCACACAGATAATTGAGACCTATAGAAACCCCCCAAAGCCACAATTTGGAAACAGCTTTTTACTACATATCATAGTTAAAATCCCAGAGGTCATACACAAGCACAGATTCTTAAAAGCTGTTAGAGAAAAGCAATGAAACATTTATACAGGTAAATCCTTTAAAATTACTGAGGACTTCTCAACACACATATTAAAGGGCAGGAGGGTTTAAAGTGAAATGCTTCAAGCTCTAAGAGAAAACAATTTCCAACCCACAATAATATATCCTGAAAAATTCCAATTTAAAATTGATGGAGAAATCAGGTCTTTCCATGACAAAGAGCATCTTAAGAAATGCTTAACTATAAGATTAGCACTTCATAAACTTTGAAAGCATATCCTCAAAAGAGCAAATGAAGCGAACAATGGCAAAAGTCTAGTATACTGAACACATCAAGCAGGGTAAGTAGTTAAGCAAAAGGAGAAGAAAAGAATCAGCAAAAGGAAAATAATATAATGATAGGAACAAGTCAATAACTCTCAGCAACAGCTTCCAGTGTGAATGCTCATCAACTGCCCAATCAAAAGACACAGATAGGCAGACTGGATTAATAAAAACCAATGGTATGGTGTATACAAGGTACACATTTAATCCAAAATCAAATTCATGGGCAAAAAATCAAACGATAGAATACAATTTTCCATGAAAACAGACCCCTAAAATAAGATGGAGTAGCTATTCTTTTATCATACAAAGTAGACTTCAAGTCAAAACTGATAAGATGAGGCGCAGAAGGTCACTACATATCAGGGAAGGGAAACTTCAACAGGAACAGATAATTATGAATTTATACACAATAACAACAGCATACCAAATTGATAAAATAAACACTAGTGAACACAAAAGACCAGATAAAATACCAACACAATTATAGTAAGGGACCTTAATACTGCACTATCACGAATACACAGATCAACTAGAGAAACAAAATTAATAAACATCAACATTGAACCACACCTGCAAACCAAAGGACTTAACTGTAATCTATAAAGCATTTCACCCAATAACAAATTATGCATTCTTATTAACAGCTCATGGGACTTTCTCCAAAATAGACTAAATACTATCTCATAAAACAAGGTCAAGTAAATACAAAAGAATCAAAATTATCCCATGGATACTGTCAAACCACAGTACAATGAAGCTAGAGATCAATGGCAAAACATACCACAGAAATTATACAACATACCAAAAATAAAAAATACATTCTTGAATGATCAGTGTGTCAGAGAAGAAAAGAAGAGATTAGATCCTTGAATCAAATGATAATGCCAGTACAAAATACTGGTACTTGTATTGGGACACAATGAAAGTAGTCCTAAAAGAAAAGTTTATAGCTGTGAATGTAAACCTCCAAGAAAAAGTGAGCCCAAATAAATATCCTAATGATGTATGTCAAATCAGGAAAACAAAAAAATACAAATACAAATCTAGTACATTGAAGGACATAAAAATGAGTGTGTAAGTTGGTAAAACTGACACTAGAAAAATTGACACAGAAAAAAATCAACTAATTGAAGAGCTGGTTCTTCAAAAGAATAAATGAAGTAGACAATCCTTAGCCAATCTTATCAAAACAATAAAAGACCAACATCAATTCAGTTAGGAATGAAAAACAAATAAGATTATAAATAACACTGATGAAACTCAGATTATTAGTAACTACTTGGGAAACCTGTATTTCAGTAAATTGTAGCATCCAGAAGAAATAAATATATTCCTAGATGCATATAAATTACAAAACTGAACCAAGAAAATACAAAAACACAAAACACCAATATCATGTATGAAATTGAGGCAATTATATAAAATCAACTAACAAAAGCCCAGAATATGAGAGATTCACTACACAATTCTTCAATAGCATCAAGAAAAATTAAAACTTAGGAATTAACCTGATAAAGGAAGTTAAAGACCTCTACAATGTAAACTAAAATACTCTGAGGAAAAAAAAAGATTGAAAAATGGATAGGCAGAACCAATATTATAAAAATGGCCAGACTTCTAAAACTGATATACTGATTTAATGAAATCCCAATCAAAATAGCAATAGCATACCTCACACAACTAGAGAAAACAATCTGAAAATTCTATAGAACTAGAAGAGATTCAGAGGAACAAAACAATCCTGGGCAATAAGAGCAAAGAAGGAGGCATTACAGTCCCAGATCTGATGTCACACTACACAGCTACACTGATAAACACTGCATAATACCATAATAAAAACAGACTTGTGGATCAACAGAACAGAAACATGATGCAGAAATAACCCCAGGCACATTCAGTAATCTGATTTTTGATGAAGAGGCCAAAAACTTATGCTGGAGTAAAGATGGCCTCTTTAGCAAATCTTTCTGGGCAAACGGACTATCCATTTGCCAAAGACTAAACGTAGATCCATCTCTCCCACCACACTCTTAGCTAAAATCAAAATCGACCAAAGATCTATATATTAAAACAGAAAAACTTAATCTACTAGAAGATTAAATTGGCAAAACTCTTGAAGACACAGGCATAGACAAGGACATTCTGAACAAAACCAGAATCACATAAGAAATGACATCAATAGTCAATAAATAGGATTATATCAAATTGAAAAGCTTCTGGATAGCAAAGGAAACAACCCACACAATGAAGAGACAGCTGACAGAATGAAAAAGATAATTTCCAGCTACTCTTCAGACTGAGGACTAACATCTCAAATATATAAAGAACTCAGTAAAGACCCCCCAAAATAAAAGACCTGATTATAAAATGGGCAATGAAATTTGTTCTCATAACAACAAATGAGCAGTAAATATCATTTTTTTAAAAAAAGTTCAATACATAGCCCTTTAGAGAAATGAAAATTAAAAACACTGAGATTCCATCTTACTTTAGAAAGACTTACTATCATCAAGTAGTCAAATAAATGCTGGCTGCAGGGACAAAGAAATTCTATCACTTTGAGGAATGTAAACTAATACAATTACTACAAAAATCAGTATGGAGATTCCATAAAAAGTCAAAAATAGAAATTCTATTGGAATCAGCTACTCTTATAGGTATCCTGTGGAAGGAGTTAAAGACATCATGTTACAGTGATACTTGTATAACCATGTTCATAGAAGCACAACTCATAATACTGAAATCTCAGAAGTGGCCTGTATGTCCAACAACAAATGACTAGATTTTTTAAAAAAGTTGTTTTTAAGAACTAATGATCAAGATCCCAAAATACTAAAAAAAAAAAAAAAAAAAAGCGGGGGGGGGCAGAAAAAAATAAGCATTTAAAATAATGAAAAGGAGGGCAATGATTTTCAAATGTCAAAATGACTTAAAATAATAGTTTGAGCTGGGGAGCTTTGGTGAACTGTGTGGTGCAAGCTGAAGGCCCGCACAGCATAATCCACCTAGCCATGCAATCTCAGTACCTTGCTTGGAACCTGGTAGGGCCCTGTCCAGCATCCCAAACAGCCAGGGAGCTTTGGTACATAGCTCAGGTCCTAGTTGAGCCCAGCCCAGCGACCCCAAGTAGCTGGGCAGCCTCCATACATTGAGTGGCACAAGCTGACAGCCTGCACAGTGAATTCTACCTAGCCATTCAGCCTTGGTACCTTGCTTGGAACCTGGTAGCAGTGTGCCCAGTGACCCCCAAACAACCAGGGAGCTTTGGTACATTGCTTGGGTACTGGTTGGGCCCCGCCCAGCAACCCAAACCAGCTGGGGAGCTTCAGTGTGCTGCATGGTGTGAGCTAAAGGCCTACACAGTGAATACCACATAGTCGTACACCCTTGGTATGTCACTCGGAACCTGGTAAGGCCTCACCCAGTGAGCCCAAGCAGCTGGGGAGCTTCAGTGCACTATGTGGCGTGAGCTGAAGGCCTGCACAGCATACTCCACCTAGTGGTTCAGCCTTGGTGCTCCACTCAGAACCTGGTTGGGGCCTTCCCAGCAACCTAAAGCACCCAGGGAGCTTCAGTGTGCCAGGTGGGGTGTGCAGAAGGTCTGCACAGTGTACTCCCCCCATTCGGGTAGCCTTTGAGTGCCACTAGGGAGCCGGTATGGCCTGTCTAATGACCCTTGCTAAGCTGGGGAAACTCCCTGCAGTACACACAGTCATTCTCAATCCAGGAAACAACTGAGCCTTTGCATTCAGCTGCCTCAGGGGAACACAGGAGAATGACAAAACGAAAGAGAAAAATGCAATCTCAAACCTCCAGTTCATCCCAAACAAGCCTAGGAGACATGGACATAGAACAGAGTGCAAGCCAAACACCTGAAACATCTAAAATAATAGAAATTAAAATAAAGAAACAACTCCATGAATCTGTGGAGGAACTCAGACCAGAAATAATCTCCCAGGAAATACAAGAAATGATAAGCATAATGAAAGAAATGCTGAACACATCTAAAGAAGACATACTTTAAAAAATAGAGGAGCACTGCAAAATGATGGAAACCTTGGATGAACAATGTAAGAAAGAATTAGAATGCACAAAACAGATTCAAAGAGATATCTAGAAAATCAAAAATTGCATTGAAAGCTGGCAAAACCTCCTCAGTGAATGTGAAGATACACTTCCAGATCTCTAAGACAAGACTGCAGCTAGTAAACAGGAAAGGAAAGATCATTTAAAAATAATAAGGAATCAGGAAATAACAATTCAACAGTTGTAAGACAATGCAAAGAAAAACAATACCAGATTAATTGGTGTTAACGAAAAGGAAGGTGACAACACAAATGATATAAAAAGACTATTTTCAGAAGTAATAGCTGGAATTTTCACAAACATGAGAAAGGAAGTTGACATGCAGATAAGTGAAGCATATCAAACTCCAATTAGCCATAACCAAAATAAATCTACACCCAGACATAAAATAATCAACATCCCAGAAATTCAGCATAAGAATAGATTATTAAAAGTTGTTTAGAGAAGAGACAGATCACCTATGAAGGAAAGTCCATCAGAATCACAGCAGACTTCTCAACACAAACAATCAGGTCAAGAAGAGCATGGAGTGAGGTACTTCAAATCCTAAAGGAAAACCCAGATTGATGTACCCTGCAAAAGCATTCTTCAAAAATCAATGGAGAAATAAGATACTTCCATGACAAAGAACAGCTGAAGAACTTCATGACCACCAAACGAACCCTGCAAAGAATCCTGAAAGATATTCTAGATAGACATAAAAATAACTACAATGTTGAGAACACAAAGAGAAAAAAAACCACCAAGAAGGGCAAATAATTAAACAGAGGGAAAAGGTAAAGAACCAACAGCAGGAAGATAACATGACAAAAATAAGCCAATTTGTATCAATTATAAACACAAAATATAAATGGCCTCAATTCACCAATTAAAAGAAACAGATTGGCAGAATGGATCAAGAAACAACATCCAACCATATGCTGTAAACAAGACACCTAACTAACCCAAAAGAAAATTCATAGACTGAAAGTAAAAAGATTAAAAACAATACTTCATGCAACAGGAACCCAAAAAACAGCAGGGGAAGCTATGCTGTTTGCAGACAATGTGAACTTCAAATCAAGAATGATCAAAAGACTTAAGAAGGTCACTACATACTGATTAGGGGAAAACAAGAGGAAGAGGTAACAATCTTAAATATATCTGCACCAAATGCGGAGCACCCAGCTATATAAAACAAATATTAATAGAAATGAAATATCAAATAACAACACAGTGATAACAGGAGACCTTAACACCCCATTGACAAAAACAGACAGATCAACAAGACAAAAAATCATCAAAATATAACAGAATTGAATCAAACTTGTGAACGAATGGAGTCAGCAGACATACACAGTGTTCCACCCAACAACATCAGAATATACATTCTTCTCAGCTTCACATGGGACATTCTCTAAAATAGACCATAAACTAGCCCACAGAACATGTTTAAGTAAATGTGAAAGAACTGAAATCATCCCATGCGTATTATCTAATCATAGTGCCAAGAAATTGGAAATTAATGACAAAAGAGACTGCAAAAAATTCCATAAACACACGGAAATTAACTAATACATTCCTGAACAATCAATGGGTCACAGAGAAAAATGAAAGAAGAAATTAAACAATATCTACCAGCAAACGAAAACACAAATACAACTTACCAGAACCTGTGGGATGCAATGAAAGCAGTCCTCAGAGAGAAATCTATCGCGGTGAATTCCCATATCAGGAAAACAGAACACACGTGAATAGACAACCTGATGCTATACCTCAAACATCTAGAAAAAGAAGAGCAAGTCAAGCACAAATACAAAACAAGGGAGGAAATTATAAAGACCAGAGCAGAAATTAACACAGTAGAGACTAAGAAAACAAATCAAAGAGTTGGTTCTTTAAAAGAGTAAATAAAATTGATAAACCCTTAGCCAACCTTATTAAAAAAAGAAAAGAAAAAACTCAAATTCATGTAATAGGGACAAAAAAGGGCAAAATCACTACACACCCTATGGAAATACAGAAGATTATCAATACCTACTTCGAAAACCTTTACTCACATAGGTTCCATAACACAGAAGAAATGGACAAATTCCTAGAAACCTATGAATTACTAAAGCTAGATCAAGAAGATGTAAAAGTGCTGAATAACCCAATTTCAGTCAATGAAATTGAAAATGCAATTAGAATCTTACAAACAAAGAAAAGTCCAGGTCCTGATCCATTTACTGCAGAATTCCACAAGAAATACAAGGAAGACTTAATGCCAACACTCCTCAAACTCTTCAATGACATTGAAAGGCAAGCAAGTCTCCCTAACTCATTCCTGGAAGCAAGTATTACCCTAATACCAAAACCAGAGAAAGACTCAACCAAAACAGAGAACTATAGGCCAATCTCCCTAATGAACATAGATGCAAAAATCCTCAATAAAATACTGGCAAACAGAATGCAGCAAGTCATCAAGAAGATTATATACCACGATCAAGTGGGATTTATTCCAGGAATGCAGAGATGGTTCAACATACAAAAATCAATAAACATAATATACCATATCAATAGAGTCAAAGAATCACATGATCATTTTAATAGATGTAGAAAACGCTTTTGATAAAGTTCAACACTCATTCATGATAAGAACCCTATGGAAAATTGGAATAGATGGTCTTTACCTCAATCTGATAAAAGCCATCTATGACAAACCAACAGCTAACATCATATTAAATGGTCAAAAACTGAAAGCTTTCACTTTAAAATCAGGAACAAGACAAGGCTGTCCACTATCACAACTCCTATTCAATATAGTGCTAGAAACATTAGCCAGAGCAATTAGATGAGAGAGAAATAAAAGGAATAAGGATAGGAAAGGAAGAAGTTAAATTATCATTATTTGCAGATGACATGATACTCTACATAGAAGACCCCAAAACTCCATTAAAAGACTTCTAGATGTAATAACCAAACTCACTAATGTAGATGGATACAAAATCAACACTCAAAAATCAATAGCGTTCCTGTACACAAACAACAAACTTACTGAGAGAATAATAAAAGAAGCCACACCATTCACAACAGCATCCAAAAAAAATGAAATACTTAGGAATCAACCTAACAGAGGAAGTAAAGATCTATTCAGTGAAAATCACATTACTCTGAAAAACGAAATCAAAGAGGATCTCAAAAAATAGAAAGACATTCCTTGTTCACGGATAGGAAGAACAAACATTATGAAAATGGTCATCCTCCCAAAATTGTTATACAGATTTAATGCAATTCCAATCAAAATACCATTAGCATACCTCACAGATTTACAGAAATCATTTCTAAAATTCATCTGGAACCAGAAGAGACCTAGAATAGCAAGGGCAATTCTGGGCAACAAAGGTAAAGCAGGAGGCATCACAATCCTTGACTTGAAATTATATTATAAAGCTACTGTGATAAAATCAGCATGGTACTAGAATCAAAACAGACCTGAAGATCAATGGAATAGGTTAGAAGATGCAACCACAACTACAAACACACTCAGCCACCTTATCTTTGACAAAGGGGCCAAACATGTTCACTGGAAGAAAGATAGCCTCTTTAGTAAGTGGTGCTGGACAAACTGGTTTTCCATATGCCATAAACTAAAACTAGACCCATGCCTATCACCATGCACTAAAGTCAAAATGGATCAAAGATCTAAATATTAAAACAGAAACACTAAATCTGCTGAAAGACAAAGTAGGTAAAAGGGGTAGGCAGAGAATTCATGAACAAAAATCAAACTGCATGGGAAATACTTTCCAGAATCAACAACTGGGATCTTGTCATATTAAAAAGTATTTTCATGTCAAAAGAAATCTCCAACAGAGTGAAAAGAAAATCCACAAATTGGGAAAAAATCTTACTCAACTGTCCCTCAGACACAGCACTTCTATCTAGAACATACAAAGAATCAAAAAAAAAAAAAAAAAAACAGGCCCCAAAAATTCAAAGACTCAATCCAAAAATGGGCTTCTGAGATGAATACACATTTCTCAACTGAAGAAATACAAATGGCAAATAAATACATGAAAACATGTTCAGCATCATTGGTCATTAAAGAATGCAAATTAAAACAACACTGAGATTCCATCTCGCTCCAGAAAGAATGGCCAGGATCAAGAAAACCACCAATAATAAATGCTGAAGAGGCTGTGGGGGAAAAGGAATTCTTCTGGACTGTTGGTAGGATTGTACACTGGTGCAACCACTGTGACAATCAGTCTGGAGGTTCCTCAAAAAGCTGGGATTTTAAGTCCCATTTGACCCAGCTATTCCACTTCTGGGCATATTTCCAGAAGAATTTAAAACATCATACCAAAGTGATATATATGCACCCATGTTGATAGCAACACAATTTGTAATAGCTAAATCCTGGAAACAATACAAATGCCTATCAACTGAGGAATAAATTAAAAAAATTTCATATTTTTATACATTGGAGTACTACTCAGCTATAAAAAAGGATCATATTGAGGCTTTTATAGGTAAACAGATGCTACCTGAGACCATACTTATAAGTGAAATAAATCAAACTCATATGTGTAAATATCATATTGTCTCTCTAGTATAAGAAAGTGAAATAGTAAGACACAAAATCTTCAATAAATATTGTGAAAGGGTAAGAAACTGCTCAAAGGGGAAAATAACTCAGGGAAAAGAAGGAAGGGAAATGAAAAAAGATATAGATTTGTATATATACACTTAAGATATCAAAAATGATCATACTACTAATTCTGTTAGTTCTTAGAACAAAACAGTTAACATTCATAGGATTAGATCAATTTTGCATGTCCATATCTGGTAATCTGAGTAACTGGTTTGAAGATAAGTATGCAAAATAACAACCTTTGGCCTACCACCTTGTTTTGAAAGCCTACATTGTTATTGTTTTGGGTCCTTTGTTATTGTTATTTATTAGTCTTTTTTTCTTGTGTTTGTTTTGTTTTGTTTTGTTTTTCCCTCTAATACAGAAAGGACAGACGTACATGTATAGGCTTATACATGCCTAGAATTTCTCTTAAAGGGTTCACAAGAATTGATTTTGTTTTGTGTGAAAGTATGAACAGCTATTTTGAAGAAAATGAGACATTATGGTAGGCATTGCTGATTTCCTATCATCTTTCTTTGCAGTTCAATAATGCTTTTGTGTTTTGTTTTGATTGGTTTTAGTCTGTTTTCTGTTATTTGATTTTAATATGTGTGAAGGTATGGACAGCTATTTTGAAGAAAACAAGAGACATTATGGTAACCATTGTTGATTTCCTATTATCTCGTTTTGAAGGCCTGTAATGTTTTCATTCTTTTGTTTTGATTGGTTTTATACTATTTTGTTTTGTGTGAATTTATTATGTGTGAAGGTATGAAAACTATTTCAAAGAAAACAAGAGACATTATGGTAGCCACTGTTGATTTCCTTTTGTCTTGTTTTGAAGTCCTGTGTTGCTTGCATTGTTCTGTTTGATCTGTTTTGTTTTATTCTCTTTAAAATAAAAAAAATGCAGTTCATTTGTTTTAGGAAATTATATCATTATTACCATTATATACCCATATTGGTGAAACCAATGATTTGTATTGCTGTAACTGGGATTGCTCCAGCATGCCACACTGCTGACCATATTCCTACATTATAGGTTCACCCTTCTTTTTCTTAGTGACACTACTCTTTAGAGGTTCCTGTTATTTTTATTACTCATTCACAGTATTCTTTGAGAATTCACAGTCCTGTGGCTAAACCTTAAATAGAACTGTTTACAGGGTGCAGTCCTTAAACTCTACAGATTCACCTCTAAGGTCTCTGGAAATCTATTTCAGAATATAGCTGATCTAATTTCAGCTTCCATGCCCCACTGTCAGCCACACACAACTGTCCAGTCCAGATGAACTGCTCATCAAACCTTGTTTAGATAATGCTGCTTTTATCCACCTCTGAATGCCTTTTTGTGGTCTGTATAATTTCTATTTAACCTTTAAAAGTCAGATGAAGTGTCATCTCATCTAAGAATTTTCTCTTAAATCCCTAATATAAGATGACTTTTCTTCATGCTTCCACAGCAACCTGTTCATCTAACAGCATTTAAAATCCTGCTCTAAAATCACTAATTTACATGTCTGCTTTCCTACTAGACCACAAACTGGAGGTCAGATGCACACCCCTTTTTCTTTATTTAAACCAGGATGTATAAAATGCACATAGAAAAGGTTATTAAAAGTACTGCTCGATGAATTACCACCAAACTCATACCTTTATAATTATTCCCAGAAATATCATATCTGATTGAACTTTACACCTTCCATGACTGGTATATAATAAGCACTTAATAAATTTGGGATAAGTAGGAACAAATGATATTAATCAGGCTGCAGTACATTAATCACTGCAAAAAATCAGCTGTGTGTTATAATGCAAAAATTAGATTTTAATAATGAAAATTACCTATCACTTATGTGGGGTGGAGTGTATGCAGTCATACAAACTGGTGACATCACAGAATGAAAACTTGTAACTCAACAAATGACATTTTACTGCCAAAAAAATCCCAAAATACAAGAACCTGCTATTAAAACTCAGAGAAAGGTCAGTGTGAAACACGTAATACTAATTTTGTCATCATTTACTCTTCTGTAGTTAGTTACATATTATAGCCATAAAATATCTCTTACACTACTAAGAGACAGGAATATATCAGCAGCTAAGCCAATTGGCTTCTTCACTGAAATGTGTCAGAAAGATTGATGAAAATGTAACAGCTACATTTGAATGGATATGGGAGACCATAAACCAGGTAGGCAGGAGAAATGGTACAGGGACATAACACAGTGCCAAAGGTGAATGGCTAAAAGGTGACAACAGCTAACAGGCCCACTGAGACACAGGATTGAGAGACAGCCTGTCTCAATTTCTGCAAGAACAGTGGGCAGCCTGGATGATTAACCAGCAGAGATTAAAAACAGAAAGGTTGTACAAGGTTATAGAAGATTAAATACAGAAAGGCTATAATAGTTAGCTCCTCTGGTTTACAAGTTGCAGCTACAAACCAAAGGAGCTAACTCTATAGGTATTTGGCTTAGAAAGGGCTAAAGGTTTCCTGAGGCCTGGGCAATTTCATTCTTCCTGTATTTCCATGAAACTCAAATAATTATTTAACAAAACTTAAAAATATGCACTCCCTTTCATTACATTTTTAGTTCCCAGGTAGTTAATTCAGTGAAAGCCACAACAGTAAGGAAAGATGCTTAATAGAAATCATTGTGACAACGAAAACAGTAACAGCTAAAATTTAGGAGTGCTCACCATGCTCCAGTCACTGTGCTAAAGGTGTTTAGGCATTTTTCTTATTTAATCTTCACTCAATTAGGCAGACACTATTGTTTTCTCCATTTTATAAGAGAGGAGAAAGCTGAGAAACTTTGCCTACACAACTGGGGATCAGCAGACCTGCACATTTAATGCAGGTCTAACTTCACAACTTGTACTCTGTTATGCTAAATTACTAAAGTTCAAATAATTTTTTTTTGATGATACAAGTATTTTTAAAATGAAATATTTTCACTTCTACTCACAGTTAAGGTATCAACACGATTCTTTAAAAGCAAAAACTAGAATCGCGTAAGGTGTCCAAATTTACTTGAGTTCCCCAAAAATTGGTAATGAATTTCACATTTGTATCACTTTACAGTGTAAAATACTATTGGTAGTCTAACTGAGGGAAGTTTGGCAAATTTAGATTAAATCATTAAGACCTGTGTGCAGCTCGGCAGCCAGTGCATAGGTTCAAATCCCACTTTTCTGAAAAGCCATGTGATTTGTGAAAATTACTTGTGCTTTGCTTTCTCACCTATAAAATGAAGGACTGTTTCTAAGAATTTCATTAAATAATGTATGTGAAATACTTAGCTTATAGCCTAACACATAAGTAATCTTGGGAGGAATTATCTTGACCACATTCTATAAAATATAAGAATTGTAAGTATTCAGATTGCATTTAGTATTATTCCACTAAAGATACTGTGATCACAAGTTTGCCTCAGTATTTTCCAATATCCTTTTCTGATGAAGTTGCAGAACCTATAAACACAAGATAATTAAGTTTATATTACAATAAAGAATCTACCACAAAATAAATTGAGAGGCACATATATGCACTCAGAATGTCATTTCCAAATTTAAAACAAACCACAATATGCACACACCATTCAAAGTAATATCATATGCAACATGAACAATGTAGCTAAAGCAAAGAGAGAGCTTTAGTTCTGCTAGAAGCTTTCTTACTGTATATGTCTGGAAATACAAAACAAATATGCAGCAAAATTTGCAAAAGAAGCGGAGGGGCTTGGATGCACAAGCAGAAAGAAATGTGAGCAGTACAAACAAGATGCTGTTGCCTTAGACCTTGATGTGGAGATGGGGCTGGGGAGGAAGTTTATAAAAGCTGAAGAAAGGCCAAAGCAGATACAGTTGGATATTTTAATATACATCAAAAGACAAGAGACAAGGTCTCGTGTCCATCCCAAGTGAGACAGGAATTTGGGAACTCCAATACCCACATTGTCTCTAAAGCCATGCTTCCTAAATGTTAACAGCCACAAGAATCACTGGGACGGCCTACTAATACCAACCAAGATTTCTCAGTGCCCTCTCTAAATTCTGACCTGGCCAGTCTTGAGACCTGCATTTCTGAACATTCTCAGGTGATCTGATGCTACAAGCTCTAAGTAGCACTGCTCTAACCTTTAAGAATTAAAGGCTTAGCATCACTGAAAGGTTTCTAAAATTATCATTCTTGACCTAGGGAGATGGTAAACTTATTTCTGATTTGGGCTCATATGCTGCAGGCTGGTGTGAAGTAAAACTGTGTACTGCTTGCATGGCATAAGCTGGCCACACTTAAGAATTAACTCAGAAAGACTAGTCCTGGCCTGGTAATTTTTCTGAGGCATATGGAAAAAGTAAACACAAGGGTGTTCTGTAGGGAAACTTTCATAAGCCAGACTATGTGAAATTCCCATTTAGATAACTCACAAACAATAATTAAAAGACATGCAAGGAAATGTCTATGAGCAAAACTCTACAAAAATAATATACAGGAAGAATGGCACCATAAAACTTAATATAACAACTGAAAGATTCTATACAATGTTTTAAAACATTTGAACACACACACACACACACACATACACACACGTGCAGACATGGATAGAAAACATAACAAAAGAACTTATAGAAATGAAAAATGTCACTGTTGCCAATGTTTCAATAGACTGATTTTACATTATACATTGGTAAGGGAAAAACCTGGAAAAAGTTACACAGAATACATCATAGAGGACAAAAACAAAAGATACTGAAGAGCAGTGAATATTAAGAAATTTGAACATATGGCTAATGGGAATTTTGTAGTTAACTAAACAGAGACTACAGAGGAGCAATTTTAGAAGATAAAGTGGCTAGCAATTTCCTAGAATTAGAATTTTAGGAATGAAGAACTACAAAGATAACCAAACAGAATGAATGAATGAATGAGTAGCTACTTCAAACCCATAAAATGACAAAACTGCAGAATACAGTAGACAAAAAGACCCCAGGATGATAAAAAGATAAGGCAATTATCTGTAATGAAACTATAATGCAGTTTACAGAAAAAAACAGCAACCACAGAGACCATAAGATTGTCAAATATTTTTTACATATTGAGAGAACGTAACTATCAACCTAGAAATTTCTACCCAGGTAAAGTAACACTTAATAAAAAATGTATATTAATGACATTTCCAAGACAAATAACTTCAAGCTAGTAAATGATGATTTTTCCATAAGAAGGAAACTGATCTAAGGGTTCTTTTAGCATTTGAAAGTAGAAATATTGAGCCACTGTAAATTTTGCCAGGTACCTACTAAAATCTAACTGAAATAGGATTTAACACTTCTAAATAAGTAGAGATGAAAAATTTAGGAAAAATACAAAAAAATAATGAACAGATAATATAAACAGCAAAAGCATAAATACAAGGATGATGTATGTCAACTTCAAGAGAGTAGATACATCTATAGCCTAAGGAAACAAAAAGGGATATGGTTAGAATTTTACCATTATACAATAGCAATATTATGCAAATAAGGCAAAATGTTACTCTACGTTAAATCTGGGCAGTGCAGATATGAATTTCCATCATTTTGATTTCTGTGTATTGTGTGTTCAAAATATATAATGACAATGGTCAAATAAGATTATCCAAGCCTTCACAGTAACAAAACCTTAGCCAGAAAATAAACTATTTAAGATGGATTTATCTTCCAAAAGTAGTCAAGAATGGTCTAAATCAATCATGTAGAAAACACAATGAAAACCTGGTTAAAAGATATCTACTATTTGTCTTTCCTCTTGAAACTCTTTCCATTTGTTTGTCTAAGATTTTGATTACATAAAAACAAAAGATGAAAATGATACATACCAAAAGGCAATATTCTTATTCTAATGATGGTTTCATCAGTAGTCAGAAGTAGAGACTAATGAATAAGAAATAAACTAAGTAGGATTTAAAGTAAATTCTGTAATTCAAAGAAAATCTTGTAAAATATCTTGAAGGGCTATAGTAATACACTAACCAACTAAAAACATACAAATAAGAAAATCAGAAAGACAAAGGAGGGTTGCTTTCTAGATTAGACTTCAAAATTCACTAGTTTTTTCATTTCTCAAATGTCAGATTCCAAATCTGCTATGATTTCTTTTTTTATTTTGGCTTCCATGGATCTCTAATTTCAGCAGTTTTCATTGATAATTCAAGTCTTATGGTGTTTATAAGGGGTTTCGTGTCTCTTTTTCCACTCAAACTCAGATGAAAATTATGCTTTTTTAATAATGACTCATAGTTTACAGTATGCTGTTTATTAATTCCAAAACAATTCCTGTTAGTGACTGTT